>OU342746.1:194313227-194547662 GCA_910589775.1 Avena eriantha | reverse complement strand
AGTCCAGGAACAGGTATTAAGTACCGGGGCCTATGAAGGGTTCGTAGCATGGAAAACAAAAAATTTCTACCGCAAGAACGAACAAAACCTAGATCTAATCTAGATAAAAGCCAAGATCTAATCTATTAGACATGAGCAACGAGATAGATGGAACTAACCCTCGTAGATCCGAAAGCGTTAACGAGATTAGATCTCGTGGTTGATGTAGTCGATCACTTGCCGATCTCAAGATCGTGTGGATGATCTTCCGGCGTCGCGTTCCAGCAGCGCTTCGCCTCGGTCAAGTAGACGATTTTCGGCGTCGCGTTCCAGCGCGCTTCGCCCTTGGTCAAGTTGACGATCCTTCCGGCGCCACGATTCGGCAGCGCTTCCGCAGTCGGTCACACGTGCGGAGTCGAAGCAGACCTTCCTCTCCCCGTTCCAGCGAGCAGCGGAGGTAGTAGATCTTCTCCACGGAATCCCAGCAGCACGACGGCGTGGTGGTGGTGGTGGAGTGGAGTAGAGAATTCTGCAGGGCTTCGCCTATGCCTGTGCAGAATATGGTGGAGGAGAGAGGCGGAGAGATTGGGGATATGAGAGCAAAGTGGAGGGGGCGCCCCTGCCCTTCTATTTAAGGGGAGGAGGCGCGCCTGGGGAGGGGGAGTCCTTGTAGGACTCCCCTCCTCTATGGCAACGAATTTGGGGAGGGGGGAGGAGTCCTCCTCCCCACGAATCCGTGTCTTGACCCACCAGGACCCTTGATCCCTATCTTGATTTTCAAGCAAACTCCAAGATATCTTCTAGAACCTTCCGGAACATTCCGAAACCTTCTAGAATCCTCATACAAACACTCCGGAACATTTCCTAACTTAGAAAATGATCCCCATATATGAATCTTATTCTCCGGACCATTCCGGATCTCCTCGTGATGTCCCGAATCCAATCCGAGACTCCGAACAACATTCGGTCTCCAACGCACATTCCATATCTACTTAAAACAACTTCGAACCTTAAGTGTGTCACCCTACGGTTCGTGAATATGTAGACATGATAGAGACACATCTCCTATCAATAACCATCAGGGACCTGGAGATCCATAATGGCTCCCACATACTCAACGATGACTTCGCGATCGATTGAACCATTACATACGAAACCAATTCCCTTTGTCACGCGATACTATACTTATCCGAGGTTTGATCGTCAGCATCTCCATACCTAGTTCTACCTCGTACTGATAAGTACTCTTTACTCGTTCCGTGATATGTCATCCCTTGTGACCCAGTCACATGCTTGCAAGCTAATTAGATGACATTCCACCGAGAGGGCCCAGAGCATATCTATCCGTCATATGGATGGACAAATCCCAATCTTGGTCCATGCGCTTCAACACATACTTTCAGAATACCCAATGACACCTTTATGACCACCCAGTTACGAAGCGGTGTTTGATGTCATCAAAGTACCCATCCGGTGATGGTGATTAACACAACCTCATGGTCGAAGGATTAGGTTACTATGCATTTTAAAAGCTTACAGCAATACGAACTTAATGACTTGATCTTATGCTACGCTTACTATGGGTGTGTGTCCATCACATCATTCTCCTAATGATATAACCTTGTTATTAACAACATCCAATGTCCATGATCAGGAAACCATGATCATCCATTAATCAACAAGCTAGTTTAACAAGAGGCTTACTAGGGACTCTTTTATGTTTACAAAACACACATGTATTAGTGTTTCCTAATAATACAATTATAGCATGGGATGTAAACATTTATCATAAACATAAAGATATAATAATAACCACTTTATTATTGCCTCTTGGGCATATCTCCAACAGTCTCCCACTTGCACTAGAGTCAATAATCTAGTTAAAAACTTGTGCATTCAACACCTATGGCTTTCTGGTGTTGTATAGACACTATTGCTAGTGGTAAACATAATCTTCGGATCTGACACTTCCAGTCCGTGTGTATTTGCATGTCCTTGCGTCTCTACGCATTACTCATTCTCCAATGAGATGGCATTGTATAAATTTGGTCCTTTGGTGAGACCTTTAGTTCCTTGGGATTAAATCATGGTGTTGTCATACAATGTAATTGTCATCACATACTACTATGACACCTAGTATTAGCCCACTTTGAACCACACCTAGTTGATACACAAACTACTTACACAATGCCCTCCTTTGCTGCTACTATAGCAGTTTATACTTAGCCTTTTGTTGTAGTATCCGTCACAATGTCTCTTTGGAACTCATCCAAATCCATCATGGAACATCCTTTCCATTACATTGTGCCACCCATAGTTTAAATTGAGATAAACTTAATTTGTATCTTGTGACAAAACTAGTATCAATGTAACACTTTACAATGAACTACCTTTAACTATTTGTCACTTATACATGGTATATTCTTAGTTCTTCCAAAGCTCATAAGAATATCTTTACTATTGTCCAATGATCATCTTATGAATCATTCTGGTATATGCTCATAACATTTAGAGCATAGGACATATCTGGATGTGTACATCTCAAAGAATGATTGATCAAAAATTCTTGTGATTTCACCAAGTGTCAAAACACTTGAATCTCGTGTCAACACACTTGAATCTTGATTCAGTCCTTTCCGCGCGTCAAGAACCTTTATTGTCGTTTTCCATATTGAACTCATTCAACATCTTATCTATGTACATTGGCAAAACCATATTAGCGCCTCAATCTATTCATATAGACATTGATGCCTAATTCTTGGGTTATGCCTAAGTCTTTCATCGAAATGAAATTCTTAACCTGTGTCAATACAAGATACATCATTTCCAATCAACAATATGTCCTCTACATAATGTATTAGAAATATGTCTCAGCGCTCCCACTTAATTTCTTGCAAATGCAAGCATCTTCATCATCTCCGATGAATTTAAACTCTTTTAACAGTTTCATCATGGTGAAGATTCCAACTCCGCTATGCTTACTTCAACCATTGAAGTTTTGCATACTCTTTTAGCATCCTTTGAATTAACAAAACCCTTTGGATCGTGTCATGTACACGTCCTAGGTAACCATTCTATTAGAAGAACTTGTTTTGTTTGTTCAACTACCATATACCAAAATATATGTAGTGGTTGCTACATTAATCCGTCCAGACTAAATATCGCTATGAAAGATCAAATCTTATCATAGTCAATTCCTTGAACATTGTCGTAAACTCTTTCCGACATGTCGACTATTTCATAGATTTGAAACATCCATGTCTATTTCTTTATAGATCCAAACACGACCGATAGGCTTCACGCCTTTCCGGAGGGTCTTCAAAGTTCAGAAACTTGATTTCTCGTGTATGGATACTATCACGGATTCCATGACTTCTAGTCATTTTATGGAGTCAGGGCCCATCATCGCTTCTTTGCATGTAGTCGGTTCATCATTGTCAAAACAATAACGACTTGCTTATCAAATCTTACTATTTGATTCTTACCGACCCACACGGTTCTATAGGAACTCTAATCTCCGAGATCACACCTTTTGTAATCACGAGAGCCATGAGCATTGTGGCCGCCACCGGGACACTTTCCGGCGCTGCGCTACTTAGCACATATAGCTAAGGTTCAACAACCTTATCAAAGTTCTATTGTCCTCCCACTTAACTTTTCACGAAAAATTCCTTCTCAAGAAACTTGACGTTCCAAGTAACAAACTCTTTTGTCCTCGGTGTTATGGAGAAATTCCCAACAAATTCTTTGGGATAACCTACAAAGACGTGCTTATCCGACTTTGGTTGTAAACATTTTACTTATGCATAACATACCAAAATTTAAGAAAAGACAATTCGGGTTTTATCCCAAACCATGACTTATATGGTGTCATTTCAACGGATCACGATGGAGCTCTTTTCAGTGTAAAAGCGGGTAGTCACTAAAGCTTTAATCTTTAAACATAATGGCAGTTTTATAAATGACACCCTTGATCTTACCATGTCAAACAGGTTTGATTTATCTCTCGAATATGCCATACTCCTATGGTTATCGGGAAACACAAATCATGAACAATTCCTCAAGTCTTAGGTGTTTTGCTAAACATGTAACTCAAATATCTTCTTTATGATCGAATCATAAACTCTTTATTTTCTTGTTACAATGATTTTTAACTTCATCTTGAAAGTCTTTGAACAACTTTCAAATGTTTCATACTTCCTCCTTATTAAGTAAATATACAGATATATTCACTCAAATTTTCGGAGAAAGCATATGAAGCAAAAAGATCCATCGCATATGCTACACATAATGGACTATGCACATCAGCATGCACAAATTCCAATAAGCTAGTCATCCGTTCCTATCTGGCCTATGGACGGAGTTTCAATTATCTCGAGAAAGTCTCACATGCGTCATTGATCAAAATCAAAGACTCCAAAATTCCATCAACATGGAGTTTCTTCATGTTTCTTTCAAATATAATTTAAATAGCGATGTCACTTCATAAGTGATCTTTCAATCATTTGTCTTGCGACATTTTAGCAATAGTGTTTATGGATGTGATTTCTCCACCAGACTTGTAAAAGTTCATCCATCCTTTATGGAATACGGTAATTATTTGAACAACCATTGTTCTCGTAATACCGGAAACAAAAATAACAAATCTTGAAGGCTAGTTTGATGTAACGAAAACACAATAAACTTTATTTGTTTTCGATGAACATCATCACTTATTCTCTTGCTAGTTACTTAGGCCATTGTAGTTCATGAATTGCGTTGTCCTGTATGACACTTCATACCAACCAATTCGGTATCAATACCTAAGAACCACATTGTTTAACAAGCAAGGAATACAACCATAACATGTATATCTTCTATATGCCTAAGTTGGACATCTCCAACCTTTTATTTTCTGCCAAATATTTTATAGATTCTCTTTCAGCAATTCCTTTTCTTTTAAAAGAATCTATCAACATCAATAGTGGTGTCATTCACATGACACATAGTACAAAGCGTATATAGTCAACTACTAATACCTTTGGACTTGCACTTTGAGGTGGATCACCATCATCAAATGTTTGGTGTTCTTTCAAAAATCCATTCTTTAGTAATCTTTTAGTGTAGTAAACATTTTACTTACATCTTCTATTCATCCTTATCATGACAACTTTCATGATCAAGCTGCTATAGCTTATAAAGGTGAATTGCGAGTATAATGTTTCTTTTTCAAAACCTTTTGGAGGATTAGGACGACTAGCGTCTCCAACCTTCACAAATTCTCATCAAATATGAGGACGTATACTCTATCATGTTGTAACCAACACATTGTTTTAGATATCGCAATACCTTTCACATATGATGGTTTCTGAAACATTGCTTTCAGCTCTTAGATAAACTTGATATCAAAAACAATCTTTTGAGTATCAAGAATCATGGAGGCAAACATGATACATTAGATACTAACACTGGAATTGTTACTCTTGATTTAATACTATTTATTAAACTTCATGGAGTAAATAGAGTTTGCTGAAAGTTTGCAATAGGACTTATAAACTTTAAATTGACATTCAAAACAATACGATACCAGTTCGTAAAGTTAATATCCAGAATTTCTATAGTTCTACTATCTCAACTATAACTAAGCGTAAGGTGGTGAACGGATGCCGATGACTACAACAAACTATGCAAATTCACTTTGATTGTGTTTATGATAAATTGAGTTCGACTAATCCAAATTACAAATGAACTCCCACTCAAAACAACATCCCTCGAGTTGTTTTAGTGATTACATGAACCAAATCCACTACACCAAGTCCGATCATCACGTGAGATGATGTAGCTTTAAAGGCGAACAATCAACATGTTCATCATATCATCCATATGACTCATGCTTTACCTTTCGGTATTCTGTGTTCCGAGACCATGTCTGTACATGCTAGGCTCGTCAAGGTTAACCTTAGTTTCTGCATGTGCAAATCTGGCTTGCACCCGTTGTATGCACACGTAGAGTCTATCACACCCGATCATCACGAGATGCTTCGAAACGACGAGTCTTAGCAACGGTGCCAACTAAGGACGAACACTTTATTACTTGATATTTAGTGAGAGGGATCATCTTATAATGCTACCGTCGCGATCTAAGCAATACAAGATGCATAAAGGATTAACATCACAGGCAATTCATAATATGTGATATGATATGGCCTTTCTTCTTGTGCCTTTGATCTCCATCTCCAAAGCATGGACATGATCTCCATCATCACCAGCGTGGCGTCAAGGTTCGTGGCGCCGCTTCATGGTTGTCCATCATCACCAGCAACTATTACAACTACTTGGAATAAAGCTATTACAAGATGAATAGACACGCAGGTCTTAACAGAATTAAAGACAACCATTAGGCTCCTGCCGGTTGCCATATTACAACAAGGATCATTGCATACATCAAATACAATCACAATCACATGTTGGCCATATCACATCACAAAACCCCTGCAAAAACAAGTTAGACGCCTCTAATTTTCTTTGCAAGTTTTACGTGGTTTGGGGCTTTCGCATAAGACCGATCTTACCTACGAACAAGGACCACAACGTTGATACAAGTGTTGTCAAGATGCTCATTGTAAATTGAATCTTAACTATGGTGGGAGAGACAGACACCCGCAAAGCCACTTGTGCAAAGCAAGTTGCACGTCAAGCGTGGAGCAAGTCTCATGTGCGATGACATGTAATGTTAGCCCGAGCCGCTTCATCCCACCATGCCGCAAGATGCAAAGTACACGCTAAGACACCGACAACAAAAGCATCAACGCCCACAAAAACATTGTGTTCTACTCGTGCAACAGATCTACGCATAGATACGGCTCTGATACCACTGATGGGTTCGTAGCATGGAAAACAAAAAATTTCTACCGCAAGAACGAACAAAACCTAGATCTAATCTAGATAAAAGCCAAGATCTAATCTATTAGACATGAGCAACGAGATAGATGGGAACTAACCCTCGTAGATCCGAAAGCGTTAACGAGATTAGATCTCGTGGTTGATGTAGTCGATCACTTGCCGATCTCAAGATCGTGTGGACGATCTTTCCGGCGTCGCGTTCCAGCAGCGCTTCCGCCTTCGGTCAAGTAGACGATCCTTTCGGCGTCGCGTTCCAGCAGCGCTTCCGCCCTTGGTCAAGTTGACGATCCTTCCGGCGCCACGATTCGGCAGCGCTTCCGCAGTCGGTCACACGTGCGGAGTCGAAGCAGACCTTCCTCTCCCCGTTCCAGCGAGCAGCGGAGGTAGTAGATCTTCTCCACGGAATCCCAGCAGCACGACGGCGTGGTGGTGGTGGTGGAGTAGAGAATTCTGCAGGGCTTCGCCTATGCCTGTGCAGAATATGGTGGAGGAGAGAGGCGGTAGAGATTGGGGATTATGAGAGCAAAGTGGAGGGGGCGCCCCTGCCCTTCTATTTAAGGGGAGGAGGCGCGCCTGGGGAGGGGGAGTCCTTGTAGGACTCCCCTCCTCTATGGCCAACGAATTTGGGGAGGGGGGAGGAGTCCTCCTCCCCCACGAATCCGTGTCTTGACCCACCAGGACTCCTTGATCCCTATCTTGATTTTCAAGCAAACTCCAAGATATCTTCTAGAACCTTCCGGAACATTCCGAAACCTTCTAGAATCCTCATACAAACACTCCGGAACATTTCCTAACTTAGAAAATGATCCCCTATATATGAATCTTATTCTCCGGACCATTCCGGATCTCCTCGTGATGTCCCGAATCCAATCCGAGACTCCGAACAACATTCGGTCTCCAACGCACATTCCATATCTACTTAAAACAACTTCGAACCTTAAGTGTGTCACCCTACGGTTCGTGAATATGTAGACATGATAGAGACACATCTCCTATCAATAACCATCAGCGGGACCTGGAGATCCATAATGGCTCCCACATACTCAACGATGACTTCGCGATCGATTGAACCACTTACATACGAAACCAATTCCCTTTGTCACGCGATACTATACTTATCCGAGGTTTGATCGTCAGCATCTCCATACCTAGTTCTACCTCGTTACTGATAAGTACTCTTTACTCGTTCCATGATATGTCATCCCTTGTGACCCAGTCACATGCTTGCAAGCTAATTAGATGACATTCCACCGAGAGGGCCCAGAGCATATCTATCCGTCATATGGATGGACAAATCCCAATCTTGGTCCATGCGCTTCAACACATACTTTCAGAATACCCAATGACACCTTTATGACCACCCAGTTACGAAGCGGTGTTTGATGTCATCAAAGTACCCATCCGGTGATGGTGATTAACACAACCTCATGGTCGAAGGATTAGGTTACTATGCATTTTAAAAGCTTACAGCAATACGAACTTAATGACTTGATCTTATGCTACGCTTACTATGGGTGTGTGTCCATCACATCATTCTCCTAATGATATAACCTTGTTATTAACGACATCCAATATCCATGATCAGAAACCATGATGCATCCATTAATCAACAAGCTAGTTTAACAAGAGGCTTACTAGGGACTCTTTTATGTTTACAAAACACACATGTATTAGTGTTTTCCTAATAATACAATTATAGCATGGGATGTAAACATTTATCATAAACATAAAGATATAATAATAACCACTTTATTATTGCCCTCTTGGGCATATCTCCAACACCCTACGGGACACAAGTGGATATAAACCAAATAGCATATATTGCCCACCGGTGCCTCTTTCCTTAGTTATCCCAGCAATTTAATAGTTGTATTTAAAGTCATGATCAACTCCACCGTAAACATCTGCCAGCAGTCCAACAACTGTGGTACTTGACCAGACGAGATCGCACCTAAGCAAGCAACTATTACTCGCAAGGCCATCTATCTACCAAACACAGGTAATAGGAGGTGTCCAAGGCAATATAGAGGCTGCATGGGATACAACTAGTACAGAACACTAAAGCATCGCGACACGGATAACAATAGATCAACATGAGGAAATAAATACTATAAATACAAAATAGGTAGAAGGGGGAGAGATGCTCGCCTAGGAAACACTGTCGAAGGTTCATATCCGGAGAACTTGTCGATACTCACATCAACTCATCGGCCTAATCCGCGAAGAAGCAAACACTAGAAGAAACACCGGATGCAATATTAATACTACGGTAGAAGATCTGGCATGCTTATGATATGATGCATGGCATGGCACAGATGCGGTGCAATTAGGCAATATTAAGTGGAACCGGGGTCCCGACAAATAATTATATGGTTCAAGTTATTTATCTACCCCGCAAATTAAATGTTGGATTAGCAAGACAAAACATGGCACCGGTTCGCTACACCAATTTAAATGGAGTCCGGAATAAGACTAGAATAGCCCGCATATGGACTCCATATTATTTCAGGTGAATCGACTATTTAACCCAACCCACCAGATGACATGTATGCAAGCATGATCAATTTATATGCAGCAGTTTATATATAGCATTATAAAATAGGGCTCGGGAAAAGGTTCACACATCTGGGTTCGGAAGAGCTTGGGTTCCGAGGGTCCGGGGTTTCGGTCTCAGGGTTGACGGGGATGGCGA
Organism: Avena eriantha; assembly: GCA_910589775.1. Lineage (NCBI taxonomy): Eukaryota > Viridiplantae > Streptophyta > Magnoliopsida > Poales > Poaceae > Avena > Avena eriantha. The sequence goes on along the minus strand of OU342746.1, from coordinate 194,538,109 downwards.
GGTTCGGATACAAGATGGAGAACTTGGGTTCCAAGCGGTCGATCTTGCCATCGATGGCGAACTTGAATGGATCGGTTACCGGTGGTCTTCGGTTCCGGGTAGACGGTCATGGCGTTTCGGGATGGAGAACTTGTCGCTTCGATGGTGGTGATCTTAGCAGTCATTGGAAGAACTCAGCGATGTCTCCACGTTGCAGTCTCGACTTCGGATCGAGGCTTCGGGGTTTCATTCGGCGCCGCTGGCACTCGGAAAAACTTGTCGGGGTTCTCGACTTTGGGATCGGGGTCCTTCGGGTTCCGAAAGGATAACATGGCGGTCTCGGCGTCTTCAGGTCCGAGAAGATCTTGTCATCCATATGAAGACCTTGGTGTGCCATCTCGATCATCTGTGGCCGGCATCAGGTTGGTCTTGTCCATGAGGAGATCTTGTAGAAACAAGCGCATCACCGGGGCAGATCTTGTAGCGCCATGGGCCATCTCGGTACACGGACCATCCAACAACGGCACGTGGCAGGGGACAAACCAAAACAAGCTATGAAGGGGCATGTGTTGTGTAGACACTGGCCCGAACAGCTTGTGGGCGTCGTGCTTGTGCTACAGGAAGGCAGGATCCTTGGCGCGTTTGCTGGTCGGAGGCGAGAGCCTTGGCATGCTGCAGAGACGACTGAGGTCGCGGCCAGGCGACGCTGCAGGGAGGCGATGAGGAGCACGACAGGGACTCGCGGTGGTGTACCGATGCGAAGGAGAGAGACGCGCGGTGGGGCTCGCGAGGAAGGAATGATCGGATCGAGCTTGATGCGAAGCAGCCAGGGGCGGAGCTCTGCAGGGCCGCGCGACGAGGCGACGGTGAAGGGGAGCCCGAGCGGAGGAGGGCTCTCACGGCGGCGCGCCAGGTCAGAGAAGAGGAGGGTTGGGCCTCGCATTTGCGAAGGTTGAAGACGAGTAGGGGAGGCTGTTGGTGACGGGAAGAGCTCAGAGGGACGCGGGGTCCCGCGACGGCGCAACAGAGGAGGCAAGCCGGAGAGGAAAGACCGGCGGCAGCTCCAGCATAGGCGAGTCCGGGAGGAGAGCACCGAGTCGAGGGCGAGCGCTCGGAAGAGAGAGGACGACGGGGCCGGGAGGAGAGCCAAGCGATGACAATAGGGCGGCGATGGTTGCTCGATCGCGAAGGAGGTGAGAGAGGGAGGCGATGCAGGGGTAGGTGGCTCGATGCGGTGCGTGGGATCGAGAACGAGAGGGGGAGTTGGTGGGTGGTGGGGCCAGACGGGGAGCGGGGTTAGCGGCGGTGCACGCGAGCGTGCATTGCAGCGTGACACGAGTAGGTGCTCGCGTCGGGTGGGGATTGGGGCAGTGCACGCGACGCGGGGTGGGTTGGGGCGCATCGTTGTAGCGTGCGGAGCAGCGGCAGGTGGGGCCAGGCGCGCGGGGTGGGGCTGGGTGGTTGTGTCGGCACTGGATCGTGCAAGGCTCGGTCGCTTGCGGGGTGCGACGTAGCGTGCAGTTGTGTGCTGGCCTCGCAAAGCGTGCAGCGGCTGGTGGATGGAGTGGGGTTTGGTTCGATCTAGGTTTAGGGTTTGCTCTGAAATGGGCTGGGCCAGCCGGGGTAGTAGGTGTCCTGGCCTACGGGCTGGGCTGCCTCCCCTAGAAAAATAGTTTTATTTATATATTTATTTTGTTTTATTTAAAAGACCTTTTGTAAATTATTTTTAGACAAAACAAAAATATCCAAAAGAGACCGGGGTTTTGTTGTGAATAAAGACGGGGGATATTTCAAAAACAAAGATAGGCTTTTAGAAAATAGTTTTAACAAACATATGCATGCAGACATGAAGATGCTCAAATGCAATGTGGCATGATGACATGAGCATGCAGTCATGATGATGCACAAAACAAAAACAACACGCGATTTTCTAGTAGTGGTTTTAGCAGAGTGCTACAGTTCGGATGATAACCTGAAGGTGGATTATTAGTCATAGATGCAGTTGGATGGCGGTCTATGTATAATGTTGTAATGCCCAATCAAGTCTCAATGAAGTCAAGATGATTAGTATATGCATGTATGCTTTCTCGGTGTTTGTCATTGCCCCGCTATAATTTGTTCACCCAGCATGTTATCTATCTTAAGGAGAGCCACCTCTAGTGAACTATGGATCCCGGTCTTTTTCTTTACATACAATCTACAACTATTTACTTCTTTGTGTTTACTTTTTGCAAACTATTACTTCTTTCCATTCGATACGTTTAATCCTTTGTTTACCGCAAAACACAGTGAGATTGACAACCTCATCGCAAGTTGGGGATAAAGTTCTGTGGTTGTGTTGTGCAGGTCTCCACGTTGCTACTAGCACCGGTAGTGCGCCCTGCCAAAACTCAGCTAGTAACACCTTTGGGGTGTTTCCTTGCTCCTACTAGTTCGATTAAACCTTGGTTTCATAACTGAGGGAAACTTGCTGCTGTGCTCATCATACCTTTCCCTTGGGGTTCCCAACGAGCTCTACATCAAAACCGCCATCAAGCATTTTTCTGGGCGCCGTGCATTGAGCCATCAGTAAGCTCTTCATTGTTTACCTCGGTGATTGAATTCACCCTTTTTGAGGTTCTTTCCACATGCCATTGGGCATGATTGTTTTGCATATCATCAAATAGTTTGTTTGCAACACTCACTTGCTTTCCCATGATTGTTCTTCCTGTTGAAGCATCTAGCACAGACTTAGACATTGGGTTAAGGCCATTATAAAATAAATATAATATAAGCCATTTTTCCATCCCATGACTAGGACAATTTATTACGGCTTCTTTCATCCTTTCTCATGCAAGCGCTAGTGGCTCGCAATCTTCTTGTCTAAAGCTTGTAATATTGGATCTTAGTTGCATAGTTTTATCTAGGAGGAAATTTAGTCATAAAATGATTAGTGCATTCCTACCAAGATTTAGTCCTTAGCCTTTACTATCAAAGAGAAAGGAAACAAACGTAATTTAATAGCATTTGGATCTACATCCTTAATATGCATCATGTCGCAAATTCAGTAAAATTATTTAAGTGCAAACCCGAATCCTCAGAAGATGAGCCCCAAATTGGTTTTGATGAACCATACTTAAAAGGTTAGGCTTAATTTCATATGCTTCTGCATTAACAGCGGGCTGAGTAATAGGTGCACGAATAAAATCATCAGTGGGAGTAGCATATTCCCCAATTCTGTTTTGAGCCATGGCTCTTATCTTTTCGGTATTTTTAAAGTAAATAAAAAATAATAAGTAACTATTTTTTTGGGGGGGTTTAAATAGATAATAAGAAAGTAAACTAATAACAAGAAATAAACTACAAACAAATAAAACAAAAAACAAGGTCTCTATTAACCTCACCGAGATAGCGAAATTGCTTCCCCGGCAATGGCGCCAGAAAAGGGTTGATATCTTCGATCTGGATTCACGGATGTAGTATAATAGTATTTTTTCCTACTAGACCTATTTTTAATCGAAACTTGAGAAACAACGCTAAAACAAATTAAAAAGGACATGTCTCCAAGACTTTTTTGATTTTACCTTTGTTTACCAGATGAATCTAGTTTACTTTATATCGTGGGTTGATTCAATGGATGGAGACATGCCAGGATTGAAGATCCACCTGCAGCTACACATCATATGGGATAAAGGATAATAATAAGCATAGTCATGTGTAATGTTTTAATATGTCCTTGACTCCCCTAGTGAAGATGGAGTGTTTTGAGACTACTTGGGTGCTCGTGAGCGTGTCCTGTCGTATGGTTTTTTTGAGAGAGAAACTTAACTTGTGATTGTAAAAAAAAGGTCGGTCGACACATCCAGCTTATTCTTTCTCCACCAGGCCTCGCTACAACGGTGTTTAGAGAGAACTAAGGTTCTGCCGCCATTGCTGCCCTCGCCCCAACCCCCCCTCTCCTCCAGCTGCTTAACCCGACACTTACCCCCCAATGCCGCTCTTCCTAGATCAAGTTGCGGACCACCTCTCCACGCGCAGCGGCATCCGGAACCCGGTGCGGAGGACCGAGCCTGTCTCTCCACCCGTAGCGGCGCCCGATAACCGACAGGAAGAAAAGTCCGGCTTTCCATCCGCAACGGCGACTGGTGATGACTGAGCCCACCTCTCCACGCGTAGCAATGACGACTGCCAAGCACACCTCTCCAGGCACAACGGCGACCAACACCGACGATCGAGCCCACCTCTCCACGCTCAGCGGCAACAACATCGACAATCAAGCCTTCCTCACCACGTGCAGCAATCGACCGCCACTGATTCACGTCCTCCTTGATCAAGTCCACCACACGACGTCCTCCTTGCTGCCAACGGGATAAATTGAACTCTTTGCAATTTTGTAACCTCAATTTCCAGTTTTGTTTTTAATCATTTGCAAGTTCATGGACAGAAAGTGTTCTTTGGAAAGGTTAAGAGTTCTTGTGCTGATAATTTAATATCTGTGATATCAATTGTTCTTTCCATATATCTTATTGTTCATAATTTAATTCTATTTGATACCTTAAGCCTTAGTATTTATCGTGTTTAGCAAATTGCTTGCAACCATTTTGCAGTTCAGCATTGGTAATGATGTGACATGCATTACCGTGAAAGGTGATTGATTTACAAAGTTTTGCGTCCATTTCTCGGCAGAGTGGTTCATTGCCTCTTGTTTGAATCAAGAAATGACCTAATAGTTGTGACCTCATCCCCAACTGTCCAATTCATGCCTCACTTGAACATGAACCCACGTCGAGTATGGTGATTCAGGCCGCCATGACGGTGGCCGTCTTGATGAGGAGGCGCGGTGAAGTTGGTACAAATGAGTTGTGTGCTTGAGGTTGACTCGCTTAGAGCCGAGAACAATGATCTGAGGATGACTCCCTAAACCTAAACCCACCAGGAGCAGGGGCGGATCCAGGCCCAGGGCAACATGGGCCATGGCTCGGGGCGCAGGGAATTTGTCAGCCTACTATTTATAAAAATTATATTCGGTCCGGGGCCAGCCTAGGCCAGGCCAGGCCAAACTTGGTGGATGGTGACCCTTTCTGTAAGATCCATGTTGACACATAGACCGAACGAGTCCATATGCTCGCTTCATCGCTGGAGAGCGCGCGATCGCCTTCACACCTATGGCACGCCGGTAGGCTGCCTCGCCGCCCCTGCCTGCCCGCCGCAGTCGCCGGAACCTTTCTACCAGGTCGCCGCCTCCTCCTGCATGCGCCCAGGCCTCCTCGAGTCCTCCGTGGTCGCGCGACCGACGGGCGGCGGTAGCGGCCTGCAGCACTACCCCTGCTCTTCTTCCTCATGCCCTGCTGATTGCTCCCCGTCCCCGGCAGACCAGCAGTCAGGTATTGACTTATTGTGCTATACTGCTATGGTTTAATTTCTTGTATCAGGTAAAAATGTGCTATGGTTTAACAATTGTTTGTAAGGCAGATTTTCCATCGATCTTAATATCAAACTATTGCATTTCATGTTTGTGTCTTTTCTTTAAATATTCTTGCTTGAGGTATTGGTTCTTCTACTATGATGAGGTCATGAACTAAACATGTGAATTGGTATATCTACTATTTGTAGTTTTTATTGATCTCTCATGTATGAGTTCTTGGATTGTTGACAATGGGTTTAAAAATATATGCTTGTATTGTACCAAAAATTCAGTGCTATTATAAGAGATTTTTAGTACTAGTTTTTTGGCCCGGAGCTTTCTTCAATCCTAGATCCGCCACTGAGCAGGAGCACGGGATTCGGACCGTACTGCCTGTGTGTTCCTCCTCGTGGAGAGATGCCACCTCCACCGTCGGGGTTTCCGTCCGGCGAACCGCCGTAGAGCTGCCTGGTGTGCAGTCTTCCGAGTTTCGAAGAGGCAACCACTTCATTCCATCAGTCGTCGACACATTAGAGTGTCGCCTCCGTCTGGCTGACGGGCCTAGCCTTCCAGTTCCTCGACCCGCGTCTCCTGTGACCAAGCCACCGCCACTTTACCGTTGACCTGTTTTTGCTATTTTGCTGACCTGACCCCGAGGCCTTTTTTCCGTTCCAACTGATCTCTTGCTTTAACGAGAACTGAAATTATTTTATTTAAAGTATTTACATGCATACTGTTTTGTGGTTATGAATGCTGGGAGCTAAACCTATAGGACGCGTGGAGTCGTGTGTCCGACGGATCTTGGGATCTTGTCATTTTTCGTATTCGTTGGTATGGTTTGAGGTCAGTCTTTTCAGATCTACGTTTATCATCTTCGGCGATGGTTGCTCCTCTGGTGCGCTGCTCCTTTGGAGCCTTAGCACGACGACTTCACACATGTCTACTACTACAAGCTCTACTTCGACAAGCTTTGCCTGGCTCCAGCGATGGAGGGACGAGGACGGCGGCGCGCCTTCGGCTCGTGCTAGTGTTCGTAGTCTTTGCTAGGTGGTCTATTGACCTATTTGTAATTTTAATTACTTTTAGGACTCTTTGTAATGGATGTTGATGATTATGATCTGTGGAATTTTCGCAAAAAAAACCTATATGGTGTTGTGGCTGATATACTAGGAAGAGTTCACAAAATTAAAGCTAATTGTGTCCATTCTATCGGTTAACAGTATGAAGTAGTCAACATAGACTCAATGATTGCAACGGTAATTCAGATTATGCACTGTAAGATCCATATGTTGTAGTATTCCAATTACTTCTATGATTCTGCCAGTGACATATTATTGTATCCTTCAAACCTTCGCCCCTAGATGTATCATGTATTATTTCTTCATCAGAAAGTAAGCAATGCATTTTTGATTACTACAGCCTACATGTAAAGCAAACAATGTCTTTTGGAGTGCGACTAGAAAAGATGAGGAGTTTCTCTACCAAGAGGACAAACAAACTAGCCCAAGTAGTAAGAATTTAAAAATTAATTTGTTCAGGTACTGTGCCATCCAAACAAGAATTTAAAAATTAGAAATTTTTAGTTATTGCATTATTATCATGAGCTAGAGTTGTTTGCCCTCCCCCTTCATTTCTTCTGGCAGTGTTAAAAATTATATATCTTCTCGCAGCGGTGAGTATGGATTGTAATCATGCTTTGTTCTAGATAATTGTCTCAAACATCAAGGAGTAGGTAAGCCTCCCTGGTTTGATTATCTAATATGGTTACACTTCTATTTTCTTTCTTGAAGTTCTAGGGCATTTTTCCCTAATTGGTTTAGTATATAAAGATCTTAAATCTACAAGCTTCTTTTTGAGAGAGATTTTTAGAGAGCTCTGAGGATTAACCTGATGCTGACACGTGGAACTTTGGTTGTTTGGTGTTTGTTTGGTTCTTCGATGCTGGGTGGTTTTGGTGCTCCTTAGAATTTTTTGGAAAGCCAGGAGTTCATATGGTGTTGACATGTGGACAGTGCTATGTATTCTATTTCCTGGTGCATGGGTGGTGGGCTGCTTGGTGTTCTGCTGGTGTGGGCATAGCTGTAGCATTAAGACAGTGCTGGACCATTGTGGAAGAGATACTAAATGTTCTGCATGATCGAGATCTATCGAGTGTTCTTTTTTTTCTACTTGTTTTTTCTGGAGCGACGCGTGGGCAGCTTCTGATCTGTTTCTGTTTGCATGTTACTTGATTGTTACATGGTGGACCATGCACCGCTTTGACTTGGTTTGTATTCTCTCCGTGTGTCTATCTCGAACCATCCTCGGGTCGACGTCGAAACCCGGGAATATGAGGGTGTGGGGGCGTTTTCTCCATGGTCCCTGAATTTTTTTCGGATTTGATCGCGTTTACGGTTTCTATTCATGACACTTTTAGCACCTAAAACCGAAAAGCGGCGTTTATTTCTCAAGTCGCGCGTGTTTTCAGTGTCTAGTAGAGATGCTCTTAGTAGCACGGCAGGGCCTCAACATGTAGAGGTCTAGGTCAGCCCACATATCTCATGATCTCTCCACAATATTTTCATCTTGTGTGCGGCGCCTACGGGTTGTTCCCACCACGGGCAATAAAATATTAGATTAGATAATCAGAAAAGTATTTTAGAAGGAGCATTTACAAACAGGATGCTCATCTACCGCTATTTCCGTTTTGAGATTGGTGATTGGTGTGCCAGTTTGGCATTTTTTACGTGTATATGGATGACGACACTAACTAAAGCAGAATTGAAACTGAACACATAATTAAACAGTGAAAAGTACAAAATATTTCACAAGTTTTAATTTTGTTTTACATTTTTTTCAAAATTTAGGTCAACACATAGCGCCATGCTAACGTTAACGTACACTCTAGTATGTACCGGCACCCTTTAGAAAATCTGTGTTCAGTAGATAACCCTTTGATGCAAAATGCGGACAACGAAATGTGGTTTGGGAAATGATGCTAGTCCCCTTGGGGATCCCGTGACTTCCACCGTCCGGGTTCCCTCGTGGATCGTTGCCTTTTCATCGTGGTGGGGTCTGTCGGAACCTTATCTCTTCGTGTTTCTTCCCAAGAACTCTCCACCGCATGGACGCGCGTAGCATGGTTGTGCGCTTCGGCTGCCTCTGGCCGTGAGTCGCTGCCTGGTCGCGCGCCATCGCAGTCCTGGTCGTGCGCCTCCTCTACCGTTGGCCACGCGCCGCTTCCCCAGGCGGCGGCATCCTTGCCGCGCTCCGCCTCCGGTGCCGCTGGCCGCGCGTCGCCACCCATCAGCCGCAACCCTGGTCGCGCACCTCCGTGGCCTTCCCCAGTCGGTGCCATCCTTGCCATGCTCCGCCGCCGCCGCCCTATCCGCAGTGACGCAAGCCTGCGAAACTCCCGCTCCCATTTGGAGCACCTCTCTGCCCCTGTCCTACAGTGGAGCTTGAGGCCGTGCCGCCATCTTATCCATGGGTGATGTTGGAGCTCATGGGTTGGAGATAAGATTGAGAGCCCCTCGGCATGGATTTTTCTTTGCTACTTTGTTATTTCAAAATGCTACAATAGAACATAGTTTTTGCTATAATATTTCCGATGATATTTCTGGCGAGGTCTCTAACGATGCCTTTGGCATCACAAAGTTTGCTACGATAGCATTTTTTGATGGCACCGCTCTGTAGGTTTGCTATAATTGTACAAAGTGTTTGCTACGACGTCTCCGACGAGAGTCTCTGACAATGTTTTCGGTGATATCATTCTTTTGCTAGAGTAGCTGTTTTTTTTGGCTATAACCTTGTTGTATTTTTGCTACAATAGTGCATTGTTTTTGCTACGAGTCTGTGGTGAAGTATCTGGCGAAGTCGTTTTGCTACATTAGAACAAATATTTTGCTGCATTAGTATAGTTTTTTCTACAATAACGTGAAGTTTTTACTACGAGATCTCCGGCGAAAGTCTTGAGCAAGTCTCTGGCAATGTCAGTTTTTGCTACATTAATATAATTTTTTTGCTACATAGTTTCCGGCGAAACTCTGACGAGGTCTCCGACGAGATTAGTCTTTTTTTCTAATTCTGGACCGAGGAACTCTTTTTAATATCGGGACATTCGTAAAAAAAATCGACGATTTGCACCAAAACTGAAATTTTGGCACCAAAAGCGGGATTTTGGCAAATAGGAAGGACACGTAGACCCGGGGATGGAATCCATCGAACCCCCCGGGGGGGACACCTGGTAGAGCCCATGTGGTTTTGAGGCTGCATAAGCCGATACGGCCCGCACCCACGGGCCATGTTGGCCAGGTGCACCAATTTACATTTTAGCAACGAACAAGCCTTTTTTTTTGAGTTTCCAGACCCAATTCCACGCGCCGCCAGGGTGAGGAAAAAAAGACCTTGCCCTAGGGTACTCGCCTTCCGACGCCGGCCTCCGGCGACCTAGGTCGTCGGTGGTGAGGGGGGTCGCCGGATCCACGCGTGTGAATAGTCTTAGTCTAAAGTAGATTCGTTTTTAGCATGTTCATCGTCTTGGCTTTGGGGGTGAAGATGACGGCGATGAATAAATTTTCTTCAGATCCTTCCCCAATGGATTTGGAGATCAGTCTATCCAAGCAAGGATGGTGTGGCGGTGACGCCATCCTCGTGGTGGATTTGTGTCATCAGGCTCCACCGCTGCGGTGGCGTTTGCTCCAGCGCCGGCGCGGAACCTGGCAGGTAGTCCAGGAGCGGATGCAGATTATGATCTGCATCGACGGCATTTGGAAGATGGCGGATCGTGTGCTGGGTCTGTGGTTCATGGATGGCAGGTGTGGCTTCCTTCTTCGACATCTTAGTCGTGCGGAGGGGCTAGATCTGGAGCTCGATGTCGTGTCCGGGGTGTTGCTCCGGTCTGATTCGTTCAACCACAATGGTTTCACCTTGAGTGAGTCACCTTGGAGGTCCGCAAAGCTGCATGTCAGCGATGGAGCCGCATCGAGCTCGGGTGAGGAGGTGATCCATCATTATTTCTTTTGGTGGCCGCTATGGTGGTGCCAGAGGCAGGTGATGGGCGTCGGCGTCATGCTCAGAGGTTTCTTCGGTTTAGATTGTTTTCTTTCTTGACCGGTGGTCCTTTGCGCAAAAGCTTGCGTTTTGCTGTCTTTTCAGTTTTGTCAGGTCGGTGTTTACGTGACTTGTATTATGATCTTTATGATATATAAATGAGACACGTATTACCATGAAAAAAAAGAACAAGCCTTTTTTTTCCATATCAACAAAAAATAAAACACGGCCCTTATGTTCGTGAGGCATGGAAGCCATTACCGGTAAGACTTGTAGCAGGACAGGGTTTTAGTTCATCGCCGCCGCGTGTGCTAGGGCAGCATCGGTTTTGCCGTCAGCCACCCTAGACGCATCAGGCTAAGATCCCCTCCGCTCCCGCCTTCGCCTCCGCTGGTAAAACAGCAGATTCAGGTACTGTTCGGCGAAAGCCCCCATCCGGATCGGTGTGTGAAAATCTACCAAATCTTTAATCTTCGTTTCTACAGTATCGGATATTATCCAGTCTGAATTGTACTCTTTTTCTCTTTCGAGTGCCAGGCAAGACGTAGGAGGATTATTGAATTTGGACTTCTGGAGAGGATGAGTCGTCGGTTTCTGAATCTGATAGTGCAGGAGTCCAACACCCGCACCAAATCCTTGTACCTCATCGACCCTCGGAAGCACCTCTTCCACCCGTCGTCAACAGGAGCAGCAGCCGTGCATACAGATGAACCGGAGAATCAAGAACGATTCAAGCTGTATAAGCCGTGGTTCAGGTTTACCACAGATCATCCCCGTGCCAACAAGCCCATGCACCACTTCTCCGCTCTACTGAAAGAGAACTGCCTCCTGCTCGCAGACTCCACCGACAGGCCATTCCTCTACGACATTAGCCTGAAATTGGAAGCGCCCATTCCCGTCATGTCTTTCCCAAAGGGAACCAACTGCGTCTCCTTCTCGACACCCCAGCCCGATCCCTACTACCCCTTGGACACCCACTGCCTGTACGTCCTGGACCTAGCGCCGGCCACCGCCGCCCATCCCACCGGTTCCTCCTTCGAGGTCCTCAACTACTTCTCGAACGATCACGCCTCCCGGCCACACCCGATACCCATCTACAACAACTCGTTCTACTGGTGTTGTCTCCCGCCGCCGCCGCTCGCAGGCGACATGTGTTCCTCCATGATGGTCGGCGGCTCGACCATATGGGTATCCTCCGTCGACGAGGGCGTCGGCACCTACGCCTATGATATGGTGGCCAAGGTATGGGCTCGCCAGGCGGGAGATTGGGTTCTGCCCTTCTACGGCAAAGCGGAATACGTTCCCGAGCTCGACCTTTACTTCGCCCTGTCAGCTGACAGCCCCCACCGCTTGTGCGCTTTGGACTGCACTGCTGGTGCCGGGCCACCAACACTGCGGCATACCTTCGATCATCTCGACCTGCCGGAGAAGTGGTCGCCGAAAAAGTGTCACCTGGTGAGCCTGGGCTCAGGCAGCTTCTGCATCGTTTCCGTCTGTGAGAACAGGAAGCGCGAGTTCGCTGTTTTCACCGGTGTGGAGGTAGTAAAACCCTGCGAAGATGGAGATGGTCCTCTCCGGATGATCAAGCACCTCTCTAAACGCGCTTACAGCCTTGGATCTCACAGCATCAAGTGTGTACTCTGAACCATTTACCTCTGTTTCTGTGTGTACTCTGAACCATTTACCTGCGCTCAATGGCATAATTTTTATGCTACAAAGGTTCGCTGATTTTGCTAGGGTAGCACAATTTATTTGCTATAAGTTCTCCGGTGATGTCTCTGGTGGTATTTTTCGGCGAAGTCAGATTTGCTACTATAGAAGACTTTTTTTGCTAGAACCCTATAAGTGATCTGCTACAATAGCACAATTTTTTTGCTATGTGTTCTTTGGCGAGGTATCCCGGCGAAAGCCTGCTGCGAGTCTCTCCGGCGAAATCGGTTTTGCTACATTAGCACAATTTTTTTGCTGCATGATCTCCAACGAGGTCTCCGGCGAGACGTTCTATTTTCTGAAGCGAACCGTTTTTTGCTTCGGAAGCAAAAGCGGGAACATATACAACAAAAATGTGTGTTTTGCAGCAAAAGCGGGATTTAGAGCGATTTTGGTGGACACGTGCCGCGCAGGGGAGGAGGACGATGGGAACTCCCCATCGTCCGGGGGACGCCTAGCAGTTTCCTTAAAAGAAGCTCCAATAGACCTCCCTTATAACCACTTTGATCCTCCAGCTCCGAACAGACCTTGGAGGTGAGGGATCACTCGTTGAGACGCCGGAACACGAGCGAGGTAGTCTGGAAGAAAGTCGCAGTAATGCGATAAGAGCATCTCTAGAAGATACCCTAAAATCTCGTACCGCAAAAGTGGTTTGTAATTTACCGCAAACCACTTTTGCAGTTCCAAATTCATTAGCTCAGAGCAGATACCAAATCACATACTGCAAATTCGAAAAATAATAGTTTAGCGCCAGATTGATCACAAGTTCATACATACGAGGATAGTTTGATCTTGCAGATCATCATAATTTACACATCAAATCGATGCCGCTGCAACATCGATACAAACCCTAGCGCAGACCTAACCCTAGCGGCGGTAGCTACTCACCGGAGCTCGTTGTCGCGGCGCCGCACCTACTCGCTGTCGGAGGAGTCGGAGTAGTCCACGACAAAGAAGCCGAGCTGCGCATGGTGCTCGCGTATCGCACGACGGACCTCGAGCTGCTCCGCATCACACTCGTCGCGACGGCGCTTAGCGCGCTCCCACACATCGGAGACGATTGTCCCGAGGGAATTGAACTTCGCCTCGCGGACGTCGTCGTCTTCCATGGATGCGACGTCGGCGGAGGAGTCGCCAGAGTCGGAATCGGCGACGACATGCGCGACACGCGGTGGGGACGGCGTGCACACGTGCGCGGCAGCCGGAGCTCGCAGCGGGACACAGACGGCGAGAGCGGCCGCGCGAGAGCCGCCCGCCTCCGCGTCGTTGTGGCCAGGGCCGAAAAGCCTGAAGCCGGCCCAAGCCGGCTAGGTGGCGCGGCTTGGGCCATAGCTCTGCGAGCACGTGCGGCTTCCGATCAGCGGCGGGCTGCCTCCTCCGAGGAGACCGGCAGCGCGCGAGCTCGGCCGCTCGAGCTACGTACTCCCCATAATTTTTGACGTGGCTTTAGTTAAAATTATGGAACGACAAGGATTATGTAAGTGGAGGGAGTAGCTTTTAGTGTGTAGAAGTTATTGGATGCTACACTTTCTTCGAAATGGTTTTTTATGTATTTTATAGGTTTTCTCAGTGTACTACTTGTAATTGTGCGGACAACTGTCCTAGATATGCGTGTGTTTTGTAATTGATTTTCTTGGTTAATATGATCAAGATATCGTAAAACAAGTAAATGAATAAAAGTATCTCCAACAGTATATCTAAAAGAACTTGAATCTAAAAAAACTGCATTTAGAGGCCCCAGTAATTAAAAGAAGGAAAACGATCCCCTTCCCCCGGACGACCGGTCACGGGTCGTAACTTGCGTTAGCAGCGGAACCTTTCCATCCACCCGTCCCCGCGGGACCCACCCTACCTCTTCTTCCTTATCTCTTCCACGGGACGGAGATGGAGACGTCGTCTCTCCACTCGGCCTTCTCTCTGTCCCCTCCCGGCCCCCTTCCCTCGTGTTGCCACCATGTCGCCGCCCTTCATTCGTGTCGCCGCCGCCCTTCCTTCGTGTCGCCGCCGCGCCGCTGCCCTTCCCTCGCGTCGCCGGGGGCTCCCACCGCCGCACTCTGGAGCTCCCATCGTCGAGTGCCCCCGCACCGTCTCCTGGTTCTCCCGCCGATGACCCTTCCCCCTGCCCCAACTCCTCCAGGGACGCGAGACTCGCCGCGCTTGCTCCGGTGGTGGCGCCATCGAATATGACGACCGTCCTCCCACGAGCGTCACCGGCTTGAATGCCTCAGTGGGCACCTGCCCTCTCTGTAGCTCCCATAGTGTGAGCCCAAGGGGATTTTGCTAGTTTACTCATATTTTTCTGCTCCAATCATTTTGCGGTTTTGCGACATAGAAATAAATTATTTGCTACATTACTCCATGGTTTTTGCATCTTCGAGTCTCCGCCATGGACATCGCCGGATGATTTTTTTCTATGATGCTACAATGGCATATTTTTTATGCTACAAAGGTTCGCTGATTTTGCTAGGGTAGCACAATTTATTTGCTACAAGTTCTCCGGTGATGTCTCTGGTGGTATTTTTCAGCGAAGTCAGATTTGCTACTATAGAAGACTTTTTTTGCTACAACCCTGTAAGTGATTTGCTACAATAGCACAAAATTTTGCTATGTGTTCTTTGGCGAGGTCTCCCGGCGAAAGCCTGCTGCGAGTCTCTTCGGCTAAGTCGGTTTTGCTACATTAGCACAACTTTTTTGCTGCATGATCTCCGACGAGGTCTATGGCGAGACGTTCTATTTTCTGAAGCGAACCGTTTTTGCTTCGGAAGCAAAAGCGGGAACATATGCAACAAAAATGTGTGTTTTGCAGCCAAAGCGGGATTTGGAGTGATTTTGGTGGACACGTGTCGCGCAAGGGAGGAGGACGATGGGAACTCCCCATCGTCCGGGGGACGCCTAGCAGTTTCCTTAAAAGAAGCTCCAATAGACCTCCCTTATATCCACTTTGAGCCTCCAGCTCCGAACAAACCTTGGAGGTGAGGGATCACTCGTTGAGATGACGGAACGCGGGCGAGGTAGTCCGGAAGAAAGTCGTCGTAATGCGATAAGAGCATCTCTAGCAGATACCCTAAAAGCTCGTACCGCAAAAGTGGTTTGCCGTTTACCGCAAACCACTTTTACAGTTCCAAATTCATCGGCTCAGAGCATATACCGAATCACATACTACAAATTCGAAAAAAAATAGTTTGGCGCCAGTTTGATCACATGTTCATACATATGGGGATAGTTTGATCTTGCAGATCATCATAATTTACACATCAAATCGATGCCGCTGCAACATCGATACAAACCCTAGCGCAGACCTAACCCTAGCGGCGGTAGCTACTCACCGGAGCTCGTTGTCGCGGCGCCGCACCTACTCGCTGTCGGAGGAGTTGGAGTAGTCCATGACGAAGAAGCCGAGCTACGCATGGTGCTCGCGCATCGCACGACGGACCTCGAGCTACTCCGCATCAAGCTCATCGCGGCGGCACTTGGCGCGCTCCCACACATCGGAGACGATTGTCCCGAGGGAATTGAACTTCGCCTCGCGGACGTCGTCGTCTTCCATTGATGCGACGTCGGCGGATGAGTCGCCAGAGTCGGAATCGGCGACGACATGCGCGACACGCGGTGGGGACGACATGCACGCGTGCGCGGCAGCCGGAGCTCACAGCGGGACACAGACGGCGGGCGCGGCCACGCGAGTGCCGCCCGCCTCCGCGTCGTTGCGGCCATGGCCGAAAAGCCCGAAGTCGGCCCAAGCCGGCGAGGTGGCGCGACTCGGGCCATAGCTCTACGAGCACACGTGGCCTCCGATCGGCGGCAGGTTGCCTCCTCCGAGGAGACCGGCGGCGCGCGAGCTCGGCCGCTCGAGCTACCACTGCGGCGTGGCAAAGCGCCGCCACGACCGGCAACATTGCGACATGATTGGCCAGCCATGGGTTCGGAGAGGGTTGATGTGGCGACGGGCGGCGGCGATTTGATCGGAGGAGACGGGTGGCGCCGAAATCGGTGTCGGCGGTGAGACCCCGGGGGGGAGGGGGGTCTGCGCGTGGGGATTGGGGAGAAGAGGATGCGGTTTACCGCATTCGTGGCCTCCCGTCCCGAATATATACGGGATGGACAAGCCGTTTTGCGGGAAACGCAAAAAAAAACTGGTACGGGCCGTTTTATGGTATCTGGAAATGCCAGTTTTGTGCCGTATCGTATATCGGCGGAAAAAATTGCGGGACGGTCGTTTTGCGGATCTACTAGAGATGCTCTAAGTCCATATACAACATGATTCGGCGCCGAACCGAATTCTGAGCCACTCGTTTCGGCTGGACCTGGGACCCGCGAGCTTTTGCCTCTTTCCTAGATTCCATTTCCATATGAATTAGAAGCTAAAAATAGTACGGTAACTTTTTAAAAAAAAAGTGCAAATATAATTTCATTGCATATTTGCCTTAGTCATGGCGGGCTCTTCAAAATGAGTCTAATTTTCAATATACAAAAATTAAACAGCGGATCTATAGAGTATTTCACTATGTCTCGATAAGTCCTATTAGGAGGTTCTACAGAGTCCTTCTATTTTACAGAGTGGAACTTCACGAAAGTTTTAAATAATACATACCAAGTTATATAAAGTCAGGAAAACTAGATAAAAAGAATAAACAGTCTGGCCGGTCCCAGTATATAGGTTCCACTAAAAACTAGCGGCTGAGAATTCGCTTGGGCGCCGATTCAGCTCGGCAAAATGCGAGTCCGCTGTAATGGGCCTTGAGCTTCGCCTTGAACTCGGGGACGGAGGGTGAGGCGTGGGCCGATGTAGATTATGTGCTCGGCGAGATCGCGGGCGCTGTAGCCGAGGTGGGCCTCCAGCTCCGAACTGACCATGGACATGAGGGATCGCTCGGTGACCCGCCGGATCTGTCCGCTCGATGCGCCGTCTGCGGCCGCCATGGGTGCGCGGTCAGCGGTGGGCAGTTTGGGTGTTGGAGCCGTGGCCAAGGAGAAACAAAACAATCGCCGAAGCCGTCGTAGATGCGTCTATGTACAACCATAGATTGGTGCCCGAAATCATATACAGCTCGGAACCGAAGTCGGTTCCTTGGAAAAATTATTTTATTGCACGATATTTGTTAGAGGTTATTTTACGATCTTTTACAACTCAAAAAATCCAAAATATTGGTATGCGCTCCCAGATTTCCAGAAAAAAAGAAGTGAAAAGTTTACTTAAGGTAGCAACTGGCGAGAAGGGGAAAAAAATCATCAGCGCGGGAAGTTTTCTCTGGCTTGGCGTGTCCTCGGTGTGAGTGTCACTATTTCTTCAAGTAGATTTCCATTCCCCATTTTCTACGTCGAACAGTCTTGTGCAGCTGCTGACTTTTTCTTCATCTTGGCATGGCTTTATTGAATCTTCTGTTCTTCACCTGATTTGCAACTTGGAATGATTCGCCCCGAGCATCCCTAAGGAGCTCTAAGCTCCATGTTTTTGCAGCTCTGTGGTTGATTCGACTATTTTGCGTTGGCCAGAGTCGGTTTGTTGGACCGTTTTCTATTTGCTGGGTCTGTGACGGTTTTTGTTTGTCTATGTGGGCCTGGGACACTTGTGTAGCGCATGTCGCTGCGGTGACCCGTCGGGGTGGGGTACGTGTTCGACGTGGGACGGTTCTGTGGGCGGTGGGGTTGATTTGGGGTCGCTTTGACCGCCTGGTCTTCGTATCCGGTGGTTTTTTTTGTTGTGGTGCCGTGTTTGTGGTGGCGGTGGCGCTGTGGGCGGGGTGGAGGACGGCCGGGGGAGCCCTGCAGACGGGAGGCGGGGCGCTCACAGAGAGGCGGGGTAGGCGGCGATGGGCATACTCTCGCGTGCGGCGGCGGAGAGGGACAGGGAGATGGGGGCGCCAGGGCGCGTCCGCGGCGGCGCGGCTTGCAGACGTCGTCGACCTGGACGAGGAGGACGGCGACGAGGCTCGCAGACCTGCAGCTGGGCAGGGAGGAGACGGCTCGGGCGCGGCGCTGCGGTTGCAGAGGAGGCGGGGTAGGAGGAGGCCGCGGACGACGGAAGGTCGAGGCTGTCCGGGGCGGCGGCAGGGCCTGTGCAGAGAGGTGGCGCGGTGTGCGGATGAGCGAGAGGGTGGCGGTGGGCGAGGCCGAAGACAAAGGGAAGAGGCGGCGCTCTCGGGAGGGGTTCGTGGTCAGTTTCTTGTTCTTTGACAGCAGTCGCGGGGTGTATTTCCTCTTCATTCTCTAGGTTTTCTGTCGATTTCGTTTCAGCCCGCGCCGACCTCCTCATTCCTGGGTTTCTTGGCTTCATCGTTGTCGACGGGTGCTGGCGGAGGAAGCCGGTTCTGGGCGAAGGCAGCGGCTCGGTCAGGTGGTTGGTTACTCCCTACAGTAAGTGTTGCGACGGATACTGATGGCATCCTCGATCTGGCGGTAGGCTTCTTCTTCAAGATGTAGCTCCATCTCGGTGGTTGGCCCCCATGGCGCAGTTCCATGTCAAACAACGACCACAACGTCTGGGAATGGCTGCACCTGGATCTATTAAACAAACAAGTATTTTCTTCTTACAGGTCTCATGTCATACTGATCGTGCACGCACCTGCTTTACCATTGAAATTTCCCATTTGTGAATCGATTGGTATGGCAGAAGAGGGAAGAAGGAATCAGAAATATGGAGATTCTGTAGATATCTGGCTTCCGTGAGAGACTTCAGGTTATTATAGATATGTACATTTTCCATTGGTACGAGAAGTCGTCACTCATTCTCATCTTTATGTAAGCTATTTTTGTGCAATTATGGTAAATAGCCTCCACAGTAATTTCAATACTAAAATTCTAGTCGGGTTCACATTTACTATGACATTTGTCTGTCAATGTTTAACTTGTTGGTATTTCCACCTGCAACAAAAACTTGTTTATATTTCATTTTTTTATTGGGATAGTAAAATGCCCGTGCATTGCAACGGGTCATACATGTTCTACTGATTTAACATCAATCATCCCTAACATATACTCTTAGAATTCTAATGCACAGCATGCAACAATGTCTTCTTATACTCCTCATTTCTTGCCATGCACATCAAGCAGAAGTTTCTTATTTTTCTCCTTCTTTGCCTACTATAATCGACATTAAATTGTATTCCCTTTGTTTCTAAATATAAAATGTTTTGGAAGCATAAGAAGTAAGAAAGGGGTCCAAAATATAACCCATTACGGCTTGCACGAATAGGAGTTGAAATACTATGAAATGTAGAAGGTTCGGTGTAGCTATGCTCGCATAGCCGATGCCCCTTGGTAACGCTCTGTATTCTTTTTCTAGGTTTATTTATGTTCTATACCCTATAATTTCTTTCATTTGGTCCCTAATTCGCTCGGTTGTCGAACCTTTGACAATAAGTTCTACCGATAAATCAAATATCTGTAAATCCTATAAAAATATCATAAAACATGAAAATATCATTTTCCTGACATTTACAATATGACTATCACCATTAGCTATAGAAGGAATGCCAAGCAGATTCCAAGTTTCTGATAAACTAAGACAAAAAGGAAAGAACTTGTGAAAAACACATTCTTCAAACAGATTTGTCATCCCAGCCTTATCCTAACGTCCAATTTTCTTTAGATTTGTGTAATATATCTTCCAAACATTTCAAAGAACTCCCTCAATTACATCCATTTCTAATAAGCTAGTCCCCACTCATCCCAACTAATAGAGGATTCATGTGTGATTCATGCACAAGAAAATCCACCTCATCAGCACATGATTCATATTCACACAGGATTCAAGTCTGGAAGATTCATATAGGATTCACAAACAAGCAAATCTATCTAATTAGCAAATGATTCATACTTGTAATTTTCACTCCATATAAGATTTAGAAACTTTTATATATGTTACGTACACAGTTCATACATAATATCGAATTATGAGAAATCATTCTTACATAATTCATCTTGGCAGAAACTCCACTGGATCACATCAGCTAAACAACTCCCCAACGTAACTACACTACATGTTTCATTATCGAGAAGAATCACATGTGTGCTGATACAGTTCCAATCTAGGAAGATTTATGAAGATCCATCGGAAATTTGAAGATTGATAAAAACTTTAATCCAGATCCATACAAGATTCATACATATTTTGGAGCACATAATGATAGAAAATATCCTAGTTAAAGGAATATGCTAGGAAACAAAGGGCACTCGGTAAGTTCATCAAACCATACATGAAAAGGAAGATGCATCTAAGATTGCACAAGAAAATGCAAACTAGTAGTTGCAGCCTATGCAAGTAGAGGAGCTTTAGTTCATACAGCCCCCAGCAGGATTCAATGGCCTACTTGTCTTCCTGCAAGTCAGGGTGGATGGGTTGCACCTAGAAGGGGAATGGCATCTGAGCAGCGAATTCCATACCCTGCTGGTACCCGAGATCCATCTCCCTCATGTTGCAACTCATCCCGACTTCATGTTGGTGTTGGAAACATGAGGAAACTCCAGTTAAGTTGTCCTCTTTCGGGTTTATTTGAGCAAAGCAGAAAGTGTGGTTGCCATTTACTAAAATCGAACATACACATTCATCATAGTTTCATAGTTTCAGTTATCCACTATGATTGGGTAGAGGTGATTCAGCATGGAGGGTAATTTTGTTGCTTAGTAGATTACTCTAATCATCCACCTGATATACTATATTGATAAATGAATTACCATCCACATTGTAGAACAAAGAAGACAAGGTAGTGCTAAAGAACAACCATCCTCAGAACAAGCAGATTGTGCTCCTCCTCTAGCCTCTTCTCTTGTAGAAAATTGAAAAGGATGAGCATGATCCGAATTGCAAAACATTTTTTTGTTGTAGAAACTCCATGGTGTACATAAGAAAAACACAATGACAAATTTAGGGCACAATAGCACATACATTCCCCTTATGCATCTTCTATAAGGAGACAATACTAACATTAGAGACATTAGTATTCCACACAACAAATATGTAACACCGCACTTGCAATGTTGCGACCTCGGATCGTTAAGGATCCTAAGTCCCTGTGATTAACATGCTAGTCCCTAGATCAATAGCTAGCACTTCACAGTCGATGAATATCATGTAAAACACAAGTCATTATTACACGAATAATCCAGAGTATAATTATTACAACTTGCATAGCTTATAGCTAGCTCAAATAAAACAGCGGAAACTAAATAAAACTTGAGTCCATCAACGCCTCAGGCTAGCTGCATGAAGACCCGCGATCCCTACGCACCTTTCAATCTTTGGATTCTGCACATAAGACGTGCAGCCAACAAGTTGGGTCAATACTTTGAATGTATTGGCAAATTACACCAAGAAAAGAGTAAGACTATCTCTACATGCAAAGCTAAGAGTAGGCTCTGGGGTTCATTTGCGTAAAGCCAGTTTTACCAGTGTAATAAGAAAAAGGGAGGAAAGTTTTCCCTACTTTTTAAACTTTGATAAGTAGTATAGGGTTGAATGGAACACGTGGATATTACTCACCAAGTGCCCAAATCAACCTAGCACTTGGATATTACGCACCAAGTTCCCAAAATCCTACCCAATGGCGATATTACTCACGTCCTGGGGTTTATAAAACGTTAAGTTTGGAAAAGAGAGAGGGGAAGATCTTCTAGAGGCTCCATCCTTCAGATGCTCAATGTTGTTCTGTTTCCGTGAACACGGCTGATCGATCAGATTGCAATACTCTCGAGAGGTTGTGCACTTTCCCCACAATCCACGATCAAGTCCTTTTACAGACAAGACCATGGCGAAGCCTTCCCTTAGTAGCCCCTCTACCAGCTGGATCCAACCGTGCCAAGAACCTCCAAATGTTGGTACCCCGGTGAGGTTTCCCACTAAGTACTAAGCCAAGACAGAGCCCATATGTATTGTGTTTGCACGGGAAGCTTCTGAATTCTGAAACATGGCAGACTTTTTTGATTCCTGGGCGGCCGTCCTCCACCAAAATCTCACTCGTTGTCCCGACAACCATTCCGCCCAGAAGAAAACTTAGTTTTATTTTGAAGGGGTTTGGAGAAGAAAAGTTCGCTCGAGAGAGCTTTCATACTTAGAAAATTCTTGAGTCTTTCGAACCCTCCCAACGGTATTTGATATATATAAGTATATAGCATAGCAAGCATAACTTAGAAAAACAGGATAACCTATTGGGATAGAAAATCCTAAGCATAGAGCTACTTATGGCATACTACAAAACCGTACTTGCAAAATAATACTAAGAAATTCTACCAAAAACCTACGCATGCATACTACAGAATTTGAAGAGTAAAACATGCATAGTCAAAACTAGGACATAACATGAACAAGTGGTGTAACTTGCCTTGATCCGAGCAGCAATCTACACAACAATACTCCTCAGCGCACTCCGAGCAATCTAACGAAACAAACATGGATCCAATCACAATTTGCACAAAACAAAGTCACGAAGTCGAATATGCATGCATGCAACATGGTAATATGCAAGGATGGATTTGATTTCGACCAAGGGTTTTAACCAGGGGTGTTGTTGAGTTGGAGATGTCATTAGAATTGATTTCCCACAGATTTTAAGTATTTTGGGTTAAACCCTAATTTACCAAGCTCGAAACTAGATCCATAACTCTAATCTTCCTCGAGACAGATCTGAACACCCTAAGCAAGATATGACAATTTTCTATAGAAGACTTCGACGAAACAAAACCAACGCAACAAGAATCAACTAAAATGGAGCTACGGATAATTTTCTAGAATTAAAATACTCTAATCTAAACTCTTAATTCTACTGCAAGATTGCTGTGGCAAAACAGTAATATTATTGTAGATCTGTGTTCTACTCGAAAATATGAATCCAATATTATACGCAATTTTTGGACTAATATTCGAATTTCTATGAATATTACGAGATTGTGGCTAAATCTGCCTATTTTAAAAGAAAAAGGAAAAAGGGCTCAGAGGCGCGCGACACGTGGCGGCTCGTGAGTGGGCCAGCGAGGCACGCGTGACGCGACGCGGCGTCGACGTGGCGCTGCCACGCGGCGCGACACGGTTGGCCGGGCCGTTGACCTGATTGGGGACCGTCAGATCTAGATCTGACGGTCGGAGATGGAGGGGGCGGCGCGGCTTACCGAGGCGGCGGTGGCTGGTGGCGGCGGACGGCGGCAAGCGGCGGCGGTGCTCCGGCGATGATCGGTGGTGGCGGCGGTGCTCGGACGACGCGCAGCTCCTCCCCGCAGTCCCGTTCCCGAGGGCAGCGCCGACCCTCCTTCTCCGAGGCGTCGGCGGACGGCGGCGGAACTCCGGCGAGAAATCCGGCGGTGCTCGGTGGTGGTGGCGGCGGAAAAAGGCTAGGGTTTGCTTGGGGAGGCGTGCCCGGCTATATAAAGGCGGATTCTTGGCGCGGAAGTCGCGGAATCCGTCCCGGAATCGTCGGCGGCGGTTGCTGGCGCGGCGGCGGCGTCGGGCTCGACACGGACTCGGGGAGGAGACGGCTGACAGGCGGGCCCCGCCTGTCAGCGGCTGCGGGCGCGGGGCGGGCCGCTGGCGGGCTGCTGGCGGCTGGCGGCTAGCGGCTAGCGGGCCGGCTGCGCGTCGCCCACCCGGCCAGGCGGGCGGCAGGTAGCCCCGGGCTGGCTCGGCCGGCCCAGTTAGATTAGGTTTTTTTTATTTATTCTTTTAATAATTTCTGAATTGCTATTTGTTTGATAACTTTTGCAAACGGACTCCGAATTACACGAAATTGGTCTCTAAAAATTTGTAAAAAGGAGAGGGTTAGAATAGAACTATAAAATAATCTCTTTGCAAAGGTTTTGATGGTTAAAAAGGTTAAAAAGCTTTTACCCCTTTTGTCTATAATTGATTATGGGGTTTGAGAAAATACCTGATGCAAATTTTTGATATGTGATGCCATGATACAAGGACATGATGCATGCTTACTAGTAACATCTGAAATTGCAAAATTTGGGATGTTACAAACCTACCCCCCTTAACAAGAATCTCGTCCCCGAGATTCAGGTTGGTTAGCAAATAGGTATGGGTGTTCTTTCTTCAGGTCCTCTTCACATTCCCACGTGGCCTCTTCCTCGGAATGGTGATTTCATTGAATTTTGCAAAATCTGATAGTCTTGGTACGAGTAATCCTCTCGGCTGTTTCCAGGATCCTGGTGGGCTTTTCCTCATAGGTGAGATCGTTTTCCAATTGAACTTCCTCCAACGGTACTGTATCTTTTAGTGGGGTTTCAGCCATTTCTGGGTGACACTTCTTCAGTTGCAACACATGGAAAACATCGTGAACCGTTAGCACTTCGGGTAATTCCAACTGATAGGCAACTTTCCCTCTGCGACCCAAGATTTTGTAGGGCCCTATGAATCGGGGTGCTAACTTACCCTTGATTCCAAATCTCTTAACTCCTCGTAGTGGTGAAACTCGGAGGTACGCGCGGTCTCCCACTTCATAAGTCACATCCCTGCGCTTGGAGTCAGCATAACTCTTTTTTCTGGATTGGGCTATTTTTAACCTGTCTTGAATCTGCCTCACCTTCTCTTCGGCATCCTTGATCAGTTCAGGTCCAAACAAACTCCGTTCACCAACCCCACTCCATAGCAGCGGAGTCCTACACTTTCTGCCATATAGAATTTCAAAAGGGGCCATCTTGATGCTAGTTTGGTAGCTGTTATTGTATGAGAATTCCGCATATGGCAAATTTTCATCCCAACTAGACCCATAGTCCAGCGCACAGGCTCTTAACATGTCCTCCAAGATCTGATTAACTCTTTCCTTTTGTCCATCGGTTTGCGGGTGGAAGGCAGTACTAAACTCCAGTCGTGTCCCTAGAGACTCGTGTAGCTGTCGCCAAAACTTAGAGGTGAATTGGGTACCTCTATCAGAAACAATCCCTTTGGGCACTCCGTGAAGACTTACGATCTTTGACATATAAATCTTGGCAAGTTTAGCACTTGTATACGTGGTCTTTACGGGAATAAAGTGGGCCACTTTTGTGAAGTGATCGACCACTACCTATATGGAGTCATACCCAGAACGAGTCCGCGGTAGTCCTGTGATAAAATCCATGCCTACCTTGTCCCACTTCCAATCGGGCACAGGTAAAGGCTGCAGCAGTCCTGCTGGTTTTTGATGTTCGGCCTTGACTCTGTTGCACACGTCACACAAGGAGATATATTCAGCAATTTCTCTTTTCATGTTGTTCCACCAGAACCTATCTTTCACATCCATGTACATCTTTGTATTACCGGGATGAATTGAGTAAGGCGAATCGTGAGCTTCCTGAAGGATTAACTTTCTGATGTCAGGGTTATCGGGAATGCACAGACGTTTCTCATACCAAAGTGTTCCTTGTTTATCCGTGTGAAACCCTTTTGCTTTACCCTTGCTTATATTAGCTCTTATTTCTTCCAACTCTTTGTTCCCCTTCTGGGCCTCTTTGATTTGGTCCAGAAGCGTTGGCACTATCTCCATAGTGGCTAAGTATCCTTCCGGAACTATTTCCAACCTAAGGTCCTTGAATTGTTCACACAAATCATTTGGAAGTTCTCCCACGGTAAGTCCATTTACATAGACTTTCCAGCTTAAGGCGTCAACCACAACGTTGGCCTTTACAGGATGGTACTGCAGGTTCAAGTCATAGTCCTTGATGAGCTCAAGCCATCTCCTTTGCCTCATATTTAATTCCTTTTGAGTGAAGATATACTTAAGACTCTTGTGATCCGTGAACACATCACAATGTTTGCCCATTAGGTAGTGTCTCCATACCTTGAGTGCATGCACAACCGATGCTAGTTCCAAATCGTGTGTGGGGTAGTTATTCTCATGGTGCTTAAGTTGCCGAGAGGCGTAAGACACTACTTTTCCATCTTGCATCAGAACACTACCCAGTCCCTGCCGGGAAGCATCGCAATAGACCTGGAAGTCCTTTTGGATGTCAGGGAGACACAAAACTGGTGCTGTTACTAGACGCTTCTTTAATTCCTAAAAGCTTGCTTCACAAGCCTCGGTCCATTGGAACTTCTTCTCTTTCTTCAGCAACTCTGTCATGGGCTTTGCTATCTTGGAAAAGTTTTCAATGAATCTTCGGTAATACCCCGCAAGGCCCAGGAAACTCCTAATGTCACCCACATTCTTAGGAGACTCCCATTCTGTCACGGAAGCTCGATGCTGGAACACTTGCCTAAGATCGATCTACATGTTATCATTGTCCTTCTTCACCATGTTGATCTCTGCACTGTTGCTCCGAATTTTTTTCCACGGTTTGCAATTCTAGAAGATTTTTATTCACTTCTAGGGTGCTAAAAGAAATTACTGAAGTAGATCAGACAAGAACCTTGTGCTTCTCATCCCAAAGTATCCCACATTGGTCTCCTACTTCTCCAGGATCCTTGGAAACCTAGAAGCAAACCACAGTTTGCATATTTGCGATCATTTCCAGAGAAAACAGAGCCCTAGAAACATAAAGGCGGTGTAAAGAACATATGCTATCGTGGCATAAGAAATAGCTCATTTGCTTCACAGGAGGTAAACTGATATTGTGCTACCAAATTTCAGTTGAAGTACAAAGCATGGCCTTTGTTATATTAATAGGGAGATACAATAATCACATGAGTAACTCAACCAGATGACACCGACTTTAGACATATATACGGGATGGTTGGCAGAAATACTAATTCAAATAAACAAAAAATATAAGCAGTTTTGCATGTGGAAATCAATCACTTAGCTATATGTCTATGAAGTCCTTACTTGAATTCAATTCACGGTGATAAAATTGGCCATGAATAATTTTTTATGAGTGAAGCGCTATTATACTACTCAATAACCTCAACAAAATACATGTGTAAAACATAAGAAATTTGAAGAAATATAACTTGTAACATTTTAAGATCATCTGTGCACGTGTCTTCGTCCACCACAACTTACGTTGTGCTAGTTGCAAAAATCCACGTCGATCAAATTGTCTTGAATCCTCAAGTCTTATTGACACCTTAAATGAAAACGATGGGGAACACTAAAAGTTTGTCATATATTCAAGTACCGGTGATTGTAAAAAAACTCTAAGATTGTCCCCCATTGCACATGCATCACACACAATAAACCATTCACAACATAAGCTAACTAAGTATACATAGAAACGTGTTTATATGAAACCAAGCCGTTAGTAGTCCGGCCCGTTTAGAGGAATTAGCACCAAAAACTGAATTAGGAACCTACATGGTATCGTGCTTAACCGGAGGCTTAGTAATAGGGATCTCTACTGCTGGTTTTCTTCAAGAGTTTCATCCAGTTTTTGTAGAAACATGAAGCATAGAAAACTTTGTTAGAGATTGACCAGCACATGTTTGGACAACAAGTCTCAGATAAGAACGTGAAGTAAATAGCTCATGAGTAGCATCAATGTCAAGATCCGTTGGATCAAAAATAAACAATATGTCGTCAAAGTACAACAGAACATCATCAGTGGTCACTGCAGCAAAAGATTTTGTCTAAGCTACAGGTTTTACACGATTCAACACAGATCCAGGTAAACCATGCCCCAAGTTACCTCTTGTTTTTTGATGAATTCCATCCTTGGTATCACTCTCTTTATAATCAATTAGATCTAGTGGACCAGCAACAATACTATCTTTTTAGTTCAGAAAATCAAGAACCGCATCCAATGCTATATTGCAATTGATCTGAAATCTATGCAACAACACCTGCAAGATGGCATTGGAAAATACAATTAATAGCTTTGGCCCTTAATGTGGACAAAAAGTGTTACAAGGTTACTATCATTTCAATCATATGAGATAATGTGAAAGCCCCCCTAAGACACAACTTAGCTTACCATTATGCAAAGAGCAACATTCATATGTGGTTAGTTGGTAAAGTCTTTTAAGTTAGGTTTCTATCGCTACCAGGAAAATATTTTCGGTAAAGTTTTGAAGTTAAAGTTACGACGCCACTTCATATAAATTTTTACCGGACCATAATAATTGATATGACACAATAGCGAGATTGTCGAAAATGTGCATACAATATAGAACAGAGGCACCTCCGATATGGTCAAAAGAAAACAAAATGTGGAACGTGTGTATGCTAATGCTACAAAGTTATTTTATCACAAGAAAGATTTCCTGACTGTTCTCCAATATCGTACATGCATATATACTTGTTGTTTCTGTATGAGCGCCCGTCGCTGTCCTACAAGGGGTGGTGGTTTCCATTTTCGGCTGGCACCTGCAGTGAGGAATTTTGTATTAGAAACAGAAAACCAGGCTAAGATAGATGAGATGGATCAGAGTAGAATGAAAGCAATCGATCATACCTCGATCAACGCCAGTGGTGAGCAGGGAAAGATCTTGAATAGAACTGACCATAAATGACAGGCGGTGAATGAGATTGGGCTAGCGGCGCGTGTAGTCACCAGAGAAGGAGTGACAGGGTTGGGCTGGCAGCGTGTCGACTGGGAAAATCGGGTGCACCGAGTTTGGGGGAGGAGGGCACACGGCGTGCGCGAGGTGGATCCAGGTTTCCCGCACCCAGACCGGACAAGGGCGGCGGAGGGCCGTCTGCCGCCGTTATAAGGAGATGCCCGGTGCGATGCGCGTCTAAGGGGTATGGTTCTGGGCGGGCTCGGAGGAGCAGGGGTAGGCGGAGCCATGGGAGGACGAGGTGGGTGCGGGTGGCAATTAGGCAAATCACGAGCAGGTCCTTGGCGAACGCGTGGCGGCTTGTTCGTCTTCCTGTGTGTCCTTCAATTGACGCTTGAAGGGCATCCCACCGACTGAGATCATACCGCCTCCTTGTACAGCTCGTAGAGCTCTAGGTCGCCGACCTCGGCCGACTCCTGGACGAACCCGGTGCATGCGCTCCGCCAAACACCGGCAACCTTTGCTGGAGACCACCTTGTCCCCCTGATGTCTATGCACTTCTATTCTTGTAGACAGTTGTTGGGCCTCCAAGTGAAGCGGTTTGTAGAACAGCAGCAAGTTTTCCCTTAAATGGATCACCCAAGGTTTATCGAACTCAGGGAGGAAGTGGTCAAAGGTATTCCCTCTCAAGCAACCCTGCAATCAAGATACAAGAAGTCTCTTGTGTCCCCAACACACCCAATACACTTGTCAGGTGTATAGGTGCACTAGTTTGGCAAAGAGATAGTGAAATACATGTGGTATGGATATAAGACAACGGTACTAAAAACTATCTTGATGGCATGGAATAGACTAAAGGGAAAACTAAAATAAAGATAGAAGCAAGCAAACATGTAACATATCTAGTTGCAAACGGTGTTTCAATGCTTAGAAACAAGTCCTAGGGATCATACTTTCACCAGTGAACACTCTCATATAAATATCTTATCTTTATGATACTACTCTTAACTACTCTCAGGTTGGACACTCTAATCCATGGTAGGGCTATAACAGCACACCTCAAAGTTTGCTTTCTGCATCTAGATAACCCCACACTGTCACCTTGAGCACTAGATGGTTCTAACAAACACCACAATTTCCTAGAGACATCCAACTCCAAATATAACTCATAACAAGTATTTGTAATCTCTAGCCTAAGTGCCACCATGGTGTGCACACTGTCAACTTCACACACATGGGGAGAGCAGAGATCTATTAAAGCACTTGAGTAGCAAGGTAGATCTACTTGATTACAAAGCTCATGATCACAATATGATCATGCATAGAGAGAGATGAACACATAGCTACCGGTAGAACCCTTAGCCTTGAGGAAGAACTACTCCCTCATCATCATGAGAATCAGCAACGGTGATGGAGATGGCTCCGGGGCACTTCCCTGTCCCGGCAGGGTGCCAGAACAGAGACTTCTGTCCCCCGAATCTCCCCTTCGGTGGCGCGGCGCTGCGGAACTTTTCGTGGCCGAAGGCTTGACGATTTAGGGTTTTTGCATCGGGAGGCATCTTATAGGCGAAGAGGCAAGGTTGGTGGGCGGCCAGGGGGCCCACACCACCTGGTGGCACGACCAGGGCTAGCCCACGCCACCACATGGTGTGGCCGCCCTGTGGCCCCTCTCCGTCTCGTCTTCTGGCTCCGTGAGTCTTCCGGTAAAATATCAACTTTGGCTTTTGTCTGGTCCAATTCCGAGAATATTCATTTTCTGACTTTCTGGAACCAAAAACAGCAGAAAACAGGCAACTGGCACTGTGGCATCTTGTTAATAGGTTAGTTCCAGGAAAGTGCATATAAATTCCAAAGTGTGGGCAAAACATAAGAAAGTAGATAAAATTCAAGCATGGAACATCAAAAATGATAGATACGTTCGCAACGTATCAACGTCCCCAAGCTTAACTCCTGCTCGTCCTCGAGTAGGTAAGTGATAAAAAAGAAAGAATAATTTTTGAGTGACATGCACCATCACATTCTTGATCAAGGCATTTATAAAACATTGATAGCTGGGATCATAGTACTTTAACATAGCATGAAAGATAAAGTTCTAGCAATAAGACATAGCAACTATGTTGCAACATGAAAAGGCACAAACAAAAGATTCATGAATAACAATGCTTTGCAAGATGTTTGTTTGTTTCACACAAAGAAAACATAGCATAGTGGCATAGCTTGTCCCTCATGGAGTAGCAAAACATAAATGCATAGGACACCTTCCAAGTTCATAAGAGTGACTAGATACAAGTACTTTAAGTACAAGCAATATCAAGTTATGCATCAATCAACAAGTCTTGGGACAATGCACATAGAACTAAGAATGGCCACTATGCTCTCAAAGTAGGTGCATAAAGATAGAAGGTAGAGACTCAACATAAAAGTAAAAGAAAGGCCTTCATAGAAGGAAGTAGGGATTCAAGTCTCATAAAGAGCTTCCAAAAATTATGGCACTTGTCAGCTTTCAGCTCTCATTGCCCCTATCATAAGCATCTTTAAGGTGATTAAGGTTAAAGTGACACAACTAAGAGGATATGCTTGACAAGTTATAAACCGAAATCTCATGCCCCTTACTTACGAAGACCGAACCTCATGCTGCTCAACTTTAGTCATGAGTATACAAAGACCGAACCTCGTGCTGCTCAACTTTAGTCATGAGTAAGCTCTTGTCATTGTAAGTACATGTGTATCATAAATAACCGCCAACGGGGTACTGCTTGGACATGATACAGGATCTATCCCATAATCAAAATGACAAGGCAAGCAGACAATAAGCATCTCATTGATCTTTTGATTTGCTATTTGTATAGGTTTTTATAGAGGATGCTTCATAGAATGCTCATTATGGTGATGCTGCAAGTTTCCACCATGATTAGGCATGGCTTAGGGTAGCGGCCCAGGCGTTTCTCTAACACAAATACATACTCCATGATCTTACAAGTTCCCCTTTTATTTCACACCGTCGGGATCCATAAGCAAAAGAATCATGATATCAACGAAATAATAAGTGTAATGTTGAAAGCGTTCCCCATGATACATGGTTCTGCTAACTTCAACTTATAAAGCGCAAGCATATACGCAACAAAGATGGACACAATGGTTCAAGTTTATTAAGTGCAAGGAAAGTAAAGCGTGCCATCAAGTTCGTGAGAGCTTTAATCACTAGTTTTCTTATAACAAGTTTAATTTGGAAGGTAA
The DNA here is from genome assembly GCA_910589775.1 of Avena eriantha. Classification (NCBI taxonomy): domain Eukaryota; kingdom Viridiplantae; phylum Streptophyta; class Magnoliopsida; order Poales; family Poaceae; genus Avena; species Avena eriantha. Next base: position 194,506,433 of record OU342746.1, on the reverse strand, counting down.
AAAAAAACATGAATATACTTGGAATAGCATATGCTAGTAGGTAGGTATGGTGGACCCTTTGGAATAACTTGGTTTAGGGAGTTGAATGCATGAGTGGAACTCATACTTGGTTGTGGAGACTAGCAAAAGACTAGGAGCGACAAACTAAGAGAGCAATAATGGCCATAATCATGCAGAGCGACAAAACATCATTGATCAAAGCATAAAGTGATACTACAAGTTGAAAACTAAAGGATCATAAAGGCTATGGTGACTTGAGATAGTTATAACATGGTGTGAGCATGCGCCAAGCCAACCCAAATAAAGCATCAAAGGAGAATACCACTACACTATGCTTTAATATGCTAAAACAACGCATGATTCATCCAAGACACATTAAGCAATCTCAATTGTTTATAACAAGTCATGTTACAACAAAGAATACTAAGAATAAATCCCAAGCAGTATCAAGCATGGCATGGCAAAGCATAGGCTACAGTCAAAACAAGCTCTCTTTACCACTTAAGCATGAGCTTTCCTACTCTTTTCCAAACCAAACCAAACCAAACTATTTGAACACCAATGTATGAAAGAGGGGGTCCAACCAATTTATTCAGCAAACTAAGCAAACGAAAAACCAAAAAAAAAAACAAAAAGGAAGACGCTCCAAGAACAACACAACTGTACATGAAACAATAGAAATGAATCGTTTGGAAGAAACCTGGGATTTTTATTGATGAAGAGGGGGATGCCTTGGGTATCCCCAAGATTTGACGCTTGTACTTCTTGGATATTTCTTGGGGTGACACGCGTGGCATCCCCAAGCTTGAGCTTTAGTCCATTCTTCATCTCATTACTCGTTCCTTCCATACACCTGAAATTTTTTCTTCATACAAATCTACACACAATCTTTATTAGCAACATTAGTGCACTCAAGATAATAAGTCTTTAGGTTCAGTTCTAACACCAATAAAACTTCCATTAAAACAATAGCTACTGTAGTACTTCCCTCAAAAAGCTCAATTCCTCAAAAGAACTGAAAAAGGAACCAACAAGAAGCAAATGCAAATAATGGCAGAAATCTGTCAAAACAGACCAGCAGGTAAAGACGAATTTTTTCAAAGACCTTCTGTTGCTCAAATCGAAAAGCGCTGAACTAACGAAAGTTAGATAACAACCTGGGCAGAAGCACAAAAATTCACGCCTCAAAACGACGTAGAGATTGTACACGAATTTTTATGGTAAAGCATAGAAATCTGTTTCTGGACAACAACTTTCCCAATCATTACTTCTCTCTCATTAGAAGTTACTCTTGGCACAAAAAGCAAATAAAAAGGATAAGGAGAGGTTATTACTGAAGCAATAACTTTGAAGACTCAACTAAAACTTTTGGGTTATCTCTCAATAAGTACTTTTCTTTAATGCCTTTAAGTTAGGCTTGATAGTTTGAGAAGATGCTCACATAAGAAATATGAATTGAAGTAAATGAGAACATCAAGAAGCAAATTCAAAGCACATTTCAGTCTAACCCACTTCCTATGCATAGGAATCTTGTAAAGAAACAAGTCATGAAAGCACAAAGCAACAAGCATAGTAAAGTAAAACAAGTGCAACTTCAAGACTTTCAACATAAATAGGGGAAACCTAATATTATTGAGATGCATATAACCATGTTTCCCTCTCTCATAATAACTTTCAATAGCATCATGAATTAAATTAACAATATAACTATCACATAAAACATTCTTATCATGAGCCAGATGCATAAAAGAATTAATACTCTCCACATAAACATAGTCATTCTTATTAATTGTAGTGGGAGCAAATTCAAGAAAATAGCTATCATTATTATTCTCATCACCATAATCATCAAATATAGGAGGCATATTGTAGTCATAATTAATTGCCTCCTCAATAGTAGGTGGAATGAAAATATCATATTCATCATTGTAATCATCATATATTAGAGGTTTTGTATCATCATAAGCAATAGAATAGCTATCTTCCAAAGGAACTAAAAAGATCATTTTCATAAAAACTAGCTTCCCCAAGCTTAGAATTTTCCATAGCATTAGCAATAATGGTGTCCAAAGAATTACTCTTGGCACAAAAAGCAAATAAAAAGGATAAGGAGAGGTTATTACTGAAGCAATAACTTCCAAGACTCAACTAAAACTTTTGGGTTATCTCTCAATAAGTACTTTTCTTTAATGCCTTTAAGTTAGGCTTGATAGTTTGAGAAGATGCTCACATAAGAAATATGAATTGAAGTAAATGAGAACATCAAGAAGCAAATTCAAAGCACATTTCAGTCTAACCCACTTCCTATGCATAGGAATCTTGTAAAGAAACAAGTCATGAAAGCACAAAGCAACAAGCATAGTAAAGTAAAACAAGTGCAACTTCAAGACTTTCAACATAAATAGGGGAAACCTAATATTATTGAGATGCATATAACCATGTTTCCCTCTCTCATAATAACTTCCAATAGCATCATGAATTAAATTAACAATATAACTATCACATAAAACATTCTTATCATGAGCCAGATGCATAAAAGAATTAATACTCTCCACATAAACATAGTCATTCTTATTAATTGTAGTGGGAGCAAATTCAACAAAATAGCTATCATTATTATTCTCATCACCATAATCATCAAATATAGGAGGCATATTGTAGTCATAATTAATTGCCTCCTCAATAGTAGGTGGAATGAAAATATCATATTCATCATTGTAATCATCATATATTAGAGGTTTTGTATCATCATAAGCAATATAATAGCTATCTTCCAAAGGAACTAAAAAGATCATTTTCATAAAAACTAGCTTCCCCAAGCTTAGAATTTTCCATAGCATTAGCAATAATGGTGTCCAAAGAATTACTCTTGGCACAAAAAGCAAATAAAAAGGATAAGGAGAGGTTATTACTGAAGCAATAACTTCCAAGACTCAACTAAAACTTTTGGGTTATCTCTCAATAAGTACTTTTCTTTAATGCCTTTAAGTTAGGCTTGATAGTTTGAGAAGATGCTCACATAAGAAATATGAATTGAAGTAAATGAGAACATCAAGAAGCAAATTCAAAGCACATTTCAGTCTAACCCACTTCCTATGCATAGGAATCTTGTAAAGAAACAAGTCATGAAAGCACAAAGCAACAAGCATAGTAAAGTAAAACAAGTGCAACTTCAAGACTTTCAACATAAATAGGGGAAACCTAATATTATTGAGATGCATATAACCATGTTTCCCTCTCTCATAATAACTTTCAATAGCATCATGAATTAAATTAACAATATAACTATCACATAAAACATTCTTATCATGAGCCAGATGCATAAAAGAATTAATACTCTCCACATAAACATAGTCATTCTTATTAATTGTAGTGGGAGCAAATTCAAGAAAATAGCTATCATTATTATTCTCATCACCATAATCATCAAATATAGGAGGCATATTGTAGTCATAATTAATTGCCTCCTCAATAGTAGGTGGAATGAAAATATCATATTCATCATTGTAATCATCATATATTAGAGGTTTTGTATCATCATAAGCAATATAATAGCTATCTTCCAAAGGAACTAAAAAGATCATTTTCATAAAAACTAGCTTCCCCAAGCTTAGAATTTTCCATAGCATTAGCAATAATGGTGTCCAAAGAATTCATACTAACAACGTTACTATTAGCATGCAAATAAAATTCCATAGGTTTTTTAATTTTCTCTTCAAACACTTCATAACCTAAATCGAGATAAATACTATAAAGCTCTCTATTTTTTTGTTGTTTTCCATTAAGCCTAACTAGTGAAAAAAGAAACAAAAAGACAAAATTGCAGAATCTAAAGGAAATAACTTCGAGCACTCACACTGGAGGATGTGAGTACCTTTTACCTTACCTCCCCGGCAACGGCGCAAGAAAATAGCTTGATGTCTACGCACTTCTATTTTTGTAGACAGTTGTTGGGCCTCCAAGTGCAAAGGTTTGTAGAACAGCAGCAAGTTTTCCCTTAAGTGGATCACCCAAGGTTTATCGAACTCAGGGAGCAAGTGGTCAAAGGTATTCCCTCTCAAGCAACTCTGCAATCAAGATACAAGAAGTCTCTTGTGTCCCCAACACACCCAATACACTTGTCAGGTGTATAGGTGCACTAGTTTAGCAAAGAGATAGTGAAATACAAGTGGTATGGATATAAGTCAACGGTGCTACAAAATAGCTTGATGGCGTGGAAGAGACTTAAGGCAAACTGAAATAAAGATGGAAGGAAGCAAACATGTAATAGATCTAGTTGCAAACGGTGTTTCAATGCTTAGAAACAAGGCCTAGGAATCATACTTTCACCAGTGAATACTCTCATATAAATATCTTATCTTTATGATACTACTCTTAACTACTCTCCGGTTGGACACTCTAATCCATGGTAGGGCTATAACAGCACACCTCGAAGTTCGCTTTCCGCATCTAGATAACCCCACACTGTCACCTTGAGCACTAGATGGTTCCAACAAACACCACAATTTCATAGAGACATCCAACTCTAAATATAACTCATAACAAGTATTTGTAATCTCTAGCCTAAGTGCCACCATGGTGTGCACACTGTCAACTTCACACACATGGGGAGAGCAGAGATCTATTAAAGCACTTGAGTAGCAAGGTAGATCTACTTTATTACAAAGCTCATGATCATAATATGATCATGCATAGAGAGAGAGATGAACACATAGCTACCGGTAGAACCCTTAGCCTTGAGGAAGAACTACTCCCTCATCATCATGAGAATCAACAACGGTGATGGAGATGGTGGTGGAGATCGATGGAGATGGCTCCGGAGGCACTTCCCTGTCCCGGCAGGGTGCCGGAATAGAGACTTCTGCCCCCGAATCTCCCGTTCGGTGGCGGCGGCACCGCGGAACTTTTCGTGACTGGAGGCTTGACGATTTAGGGTTTTTGCATCGGGAGGCTTATTATAGGCGAAGAGGCAAGGTCGGTGGGTGGCCAGGGGGCCCACACCACCTGGTGGCGCGGCCAGGGCTAGCCCGCGCCACCACATGGTGTGGCCGCCCTGTGTCCCCTCTCCGTCTCGTCTTCTGGCTCCGTGAGTCTTTCAGTAAAATATCAACTTTGGCTTTTGTCCGGTCCAATTCTGAGAATATTCATTTTCTGACTTTCTGGAACCAAAAACAGCAGAAAACGGGCAACTGGCACTGTGACATCTTGTTAATAGGTTAGTTCCAGGAAAGTGTATAGAAATACTCCAAAATGTGGGCAAAACATAAGAAAGTAGATAAAAACCAAGCATGCAACATCAAAAATTATAGATACGTTAGCAACGTATCACCCGCTAGCCTTCGCCGAGAGCTGGTACCATCTTCCACCCAGGTCCAAGCCATGGCAAGCCGCCTGTTTCAACAACCCCTATGGAAAAGATGCTGCTCCATCCGCACACTATGCCCACTGATGCAACTCTGATTTGCGTCCTTCTCCGGCACGCTGGATGTGCTCGCGAATCGCGACAGTCCACCTCCATAAGGCCTGGCTGCATGACAACCACTTCTCCGGCCCACCTCTAGCTCAACAAGAGAACACATATACTCATTGGCCCTCGTGCCACATGCCCTCGCCGATTTGCCACAGCGGGCATAGCTCACACAACGAAGGTGAAGGTACTCAATCAACCGGCTTACGGACTGGATGGCACAATTAACAAGAGTCCATAGAATTTGTCTACGCTCTTAGCTATCATGATGATGAGAATCATCTGGCATGTGTCACATAGCCTCACAAACCCAAAGAAGCTCTACTCGTTCTGTCCATGAACAAGACCGGGCCTCTACATGCGTTCAGCTCAGACAGGAATGTGCGTTCAGCTCAATCTCTACGTGCGCACTCGTGGCGCCAAAGTCCACGAGACGGAGAAGGCGAAAGCTGGGGGGGAGAGTACACAATACGGGATTTAGAATTTCTAGACCCAAACGTGATTTTCTCAAAACTTGGTTCTCCTAAAAATCAGTTCTCCTAAAATCCTCTCAAAAGTCGTTTAGTCAAAACTGATTGCTAATATTTGCTATCCAAACAATCACATAGAAAAAACCCATAGAACTTACGACAGAATTGCTCCTGCACTGAAACACATAAAATATATGACCTTCAGTCATTAATCAAGCGGTTGGTCTGCATCAATTCAGAAAAAAACTTGGCATGTCGCCTTCCTGGACCAAGGATTTGCTCCTGGGAAACGGAGAGAGAACCGACAAAATCTGAGTTGCTGAGTAGTCAGCGTACCCGGACTGGACACGGATGTTGGCATGCCGCTTCCAGTACATGATGGTAGCGATCCTTGCCACCTGAACTCGACCACCACACCGCCCGCTGTTCATCTCGTCGCGGTCCCCATGATGTTCACCGCCTTCTGCGGCTGCTGCTCCTCGCATTGTGGGTTGGAATTTTTGAGAGAGCTATACAGAACACCTGAACCCCACACAATACGACTATACTGAGCAAGCTCAAGAGCCAGGGAATTTGAATCCTAACGACTCTTCTAGAAAACCATTCCTGGAAAGTGCTCACCCATGGCCTTGATGTTCTTGACTATGATTGCCGACCGGAGGGAGACACCGCTCATAGTTCATTGATAAGGTGCATACAGTCAGATTCGACTTTGTTTGTATTTCTAGTCGTTGGTCAGTTACTGTACAAGTTAGTGTACCTTTTTCAGCATGTCTTGAGTTATTAGGCTATGTTATGACTAAACATCTCCGCAAAGTTAATTGTTGGCCAATAGCTATTGCCCCTGTCTTGATTGATATAGGTAATGGGATCCAATCACACGCTGCCAAATTTGTGTATTCCCCACTGCCGGATCATCACAAAGGCTTGATGTCTTCGAAATTATATTTCTGTTCTCAAATAAACCTTTGCATCTATGTCTCCACATATTCACTCTAGCTATTGAAAAATACCTTCAAGTAAGCATCATGCTATTTATTCCCTGCCCTGCGCGCTTCCTTTGTGTTTGTCTTGTGGAATTTTGGTACTACTCAAAGAGTAGAGATTCAGTTATGTTATTACTTGTTCTGATTAGCATTATTCGCTTTGGCGTCGTACACTAGTTATATATATTTTAAGACCTAATTCATATTCATTACACTAAACCTTTCCTTTTTTTGTGTTCACTTAGTTGGTAAGTTCATCTTTCCACAATGTCAGCTTTCTTTTTTCATCTTTTGTTTTATTAGTCCTAATTAAGAAGACTGAACTTATCCATGACTATATATTTTCCTTTTTTGTGTATTCACTTAATTCTTAAGTGCATCTTCCCCTCTGGCTAGCTCAACCAAGTAATGAGCATTGTTACGATTGAGGTAATAATTCCCATGATCAGCAAATTAGTTTGCTACAAGCTGTTTTATCCCGTGTTTTCTTAATGTGCCTGTGATAATCCCCCCTAGGAAAATTGCTTTAGTTCTGATGCATTGTCGTGGAGCAAGTTGCCTGACTTGGATCTGTAGGGTTAGTTGTCCCTTCAAGTGGAAAAAGCATTGATTTATATTATGTGTAATATTCAGATGGTGATGTATAGATCTGTTTATCTTGCTAAATAACTGTAGATTTTGTTATTTAAAATTATTTGTTAGTTTTTAAAAATACCCTTTGTTCTGAAAAACATGTTGTTAGTTTTGTTCTTGTGCCCATAGATGGCCTAGGGCTTATTACTGGGTTTTATGATGTGCCGCTTTTGATAGCTGTTTATTTGTTCTGGACTTTGGTTTATTTGTTGTGGCCTTTGGTGGCATTGATGTTCTTTTTTCTTGCCACATGTGTCATAGATTTCCCTACAGTGCCGGATCTGAAGATCTAAAAATACTCTGGTCTAATTTACTCCATTGTACTAAGTCCCTACAACAGACAAAACCAACAGAACAACACACTCAAAACAGAAAGCGAGCAATGAATCATGTCACAGTATTTGGATGCAATTAGCGGAGGATGGAGCGGCAGAGCGCGCAAGGACCATCTAGTGAGAGCAAATACAATAGCTTTGGGGAAACATTTGTTTCCTTCTCGAAACAAGCATTCACCCTTCTCTCAAAAAAAACAAGCCTTCACCCTGCTATATTAATATACTAACCATCCAATACAATGATACAGCTGTTGGGGCCTCAGCACAAACAAACCTAAACAAAAACACATAAACGAAAGAGAAAACAATGTCAACAATGGTAGAATGCCTAAGTGAAGATGACCTCACAACTGTTGCAACCTCTGTATTTGTCCCACCACGATCCTAATGCGCCGAACCGTTGAGTAGCAAGCAATACCTACAAAAAGGAATGCGACGATAACCGAAGCTCAGGAACCAGATGTGATGATCAAGGTAGAAGCATAAACCAATATAGTGGTAGAGTTGTAAATCCAACTTGTAACCGATCCGTACTTGACTCTGAGACCCACCCTCTTATATAAAGGCTAGGAGGAGTCGAAGGAGAGGGCACCTTAGCTTTTTAGCACACCACAATCCGCCGTGAGTTAGATTGCATCTGGTGATTCAGCGACTTTGTACTCATCCTCAATAATAAATCATACAGACATCGACTTCCTTACTGTTTGATAAGCCGAAGAAATCACCAGCGCTCCATTTTCCCTAAAACCCTAAGTTCATAACAATGTGCATTGTTGAGGTTACCCCTCGACGGCGAGAGCATGGTCTTGGCCGCGTGGTAGCAATTACAATGGTGTTTACCTAGAAGTCACCGTGTTGCATTAGATTTATGGATTTGTTGTATTGGTATGAACAAAATGTTTTGACACATGAAACTGGTAATGTTGGAGGTCGCTCTTACTATGCATGCACCCACATTTTAATTTGTACTTTCCACATTACAAGAATTGTGCGCATGATATAATTGATTGTAGATTGTAGAGAAATGATAAATCAATAGAAGGCGAGTCCAAAAGTTGGAAAACCAATTAGGCTATTATTCTCCTTGTTTCTGCTACAAATTCATTGGAACTAAACAAATTCAATTGATGTCGGGTGGGAGACTACCTGCGAAGAAAATAATCACTAGAAAATAAAAATATAGATGTGTATATATGTACTTGAGATTGAGAATAGGCGCGGTGACCAGGCGATGATGTTGTATTTTACTCAATAGAAACTAATTGATCAATACAGACAACATCATTGAAACAAAATTTGCCGCTATTTTTTTGGATAAGGGGGCGCATCCGGTCTCTGCATCAATTGATGCATATGGCCTTTTATTACTTTATTAAGCAAGTTTACAAAAGACTACAATTCATGGATCACATAGAGTCCACACAAAAATCAACCATGTAAACAAGAGTAGCAACATGCAACATCTTTGCATCAATATGTTAACCTTCTATCAAAAGACCCATCATATTGGTTTTAAATAGCCCGTGCAACCATCTCCAAGCGGGTGCACCCAGAAACCGTGGCCTGACGCTACTCCACCGGAAGGAGAAAGGACCACATATAGATCTAATGAGTAGTTATAAGAACAACCTATAAAAATGATGGGAAACTTGATTTGTTAAAGATAAAATTGTTAATAACATATATAATAAAGCACACACACCCACTCGGATATGATCTTTATGTTTTTTCTTTACCCCATTCAACCAATTCCCAAACAGATTGGTTACATTTAAAGCTGGAGTAATATTGAAAGCAAATTGAACAATTCTCCATGGTGCTCTGGCAAAAGGACAATCAAAGAAAGGGTGGTGTATTTTTTCATCTTGATCATAGAAGTAACATTTCTTACAACCTTGCAACTTCCTCTTAGCAAGGTTATCTTTAGTGACAATAACTTTTCTATGGAGGAACCACATGAAAATTCTTATTTTAAGTGGTACCTTGATTTTTTAAATATATTTGCGTAGAAACCTGGTATATGACCGTTAATCATATCAAGATATATAGACCTAACCGTGTGATACGTTGCAAACGTATCTATAATTTTTGATGTTTCATGCTTGTTTTATATCTACTTTTTTATGTTTTATCCACACTTTGGAGCATTTTTACACATTTTCTAGAACTAACCTATTAACAAGATGCCATAGTGTCAGTTGCCTATTTTCTGCTGTTTTTGGTTTCAGAAAAGCTAGTAAGGAAATATTCTCGGAATTGGACCGAACAAAAGACCAAGTCAATATTTCACTAGAAGGAACATGTAGTCTGGAGGGGAGACGAAGAGGGGAACCAGGCCGGCCACACTTGGTGGTGGCGCGGCTATCCCTAGCCGCACCACCAGGGGGTGTGGGCCCCCTAGCACTCCACCGACCTTGCCCCTTCGCCTATATATTGCCTCCGGGATGAAAACCCTAAGTACCCGATCAAAATTCCACGAAAGAGTTTGTAGCCGCCGTCATCTCCATCCCTAGATTGGGAGAGATCTGAAGCTCTTCCCGGCACCCTACCGGAGGGGAGAGATCCTTCTTCATCACCATGCCTGCCTCTGGTGTGATGCATGAGTAGTTCATCCCTGAACTACGGGTCCATGTAGTAGCTAGATGGTTGGTTCTTCTTCTTTGTGCTACCATGTTTAGATCTTGTGATCTTCGTTCATGATCAAGATCATCTATTTGTAATCCTACATGTTGTGTTTGCGGGGATCCAATGGATATTGAGATGCTATTTCAGATTGATTATTGATTCTATCATGTCTTTGTTATTTGTGATCTTACATGCTTTCTGTTGTTAGTAGCTATCTTGGCCAAGTAGATGCTAGCAACTCCAAAAGGGAGTATTTATGTTCGATAGTGGGTTCATGTCTCTAGGAATCTGGGGAAGTGATACGTCCATAACGTATCTATAATTTTTGATGGTTTTATGCTAATAATATGCTTTTGATACTTATTTTTATATAAAGTTTATGATTTATTTGGACTAACCTACTAATAGTTGCAAAAGTGCACAATGTTCTTGTTTTACACTTTGATATGTAGGAATTACCAAGAATACAAGTGGAAACCTTGTTGGAGTCAAATTGAGATTTTCCAAAAATCTGTCTCAGAACTCTTTTTAAAGATGGTCATGTTTCGGGTCGAATATGGCATCAAATAGAAAACTCTTCAACTACAAAGTTGTTAGAAATTTCGCGAAAAACGTTCTGGACATACAATTTAGCTGATTCCGAGTCCGGACGGGCCTGATAGACCCGATTTACTGCAGCCCAAGATGGGGTGACGGGAATCCGAGAAGCTATATAAAAGGAGGAAACCTAATTCATGGGAGACACCTCCACCCACGAATTTGCAGCCACCAAAGCCTTGTTTTTGCCTCCCCCATGGATCCCATCTCCATGGGGAAGGGCTACCAAGAAGCCATGAAGGAAGGGTGCTAAGGGGCGGTGCTCCCCTGTGATACCGGCGGCGGGGAAGGAGTCCTCCGCGCTGCCACCGGCGCCGCCACCGCTGCCTCTTCACCATCTTCACCGCCATCTCCATCGATCTACACCACCATCTCCATCGCCGTTGCTGGTTCCCATGATGATGAGGGAGTAGTTCTTCCTCGAGGCTAAGGGCTCTACCGGTAGCTATGTGTTCATCTCTCTCTCTGCATGATCTTATTGAGATCATGAGCTTTGTAATCTATAGATATACTTTGCTACTCAAGTGTTTTAATAGATCTTTGTTCTTGTCATGTGTGTAAAAGTGACAACGTTCACACCATGGTGGCACTTAGGCTAGAGATTACAAATACTTGTTATGAGTTATATTTGGAGTTGGATGTTTCTATAAAATTGTGGTGTTTGTTGGAACCATCTAGTGCTCAAGGTGACAGTGTGGGGTTATCTAGACGGGGAAAGCAAACTTTGACGTGTGCTGTTGATACATTGCAAATGTATCTATAATTTTTGATGTTCCATGCTTGGTTTTATCCACTTTCTTGTGTTTTGTTCCAACTTTGGAGTACTTTTCATATGATTTCTTGGACTAACCTATTAACAAGAGCCACCGTGCCAGCTACCTGTTTCTGCTGTTTTCGGTTCCAGGAAAGTCAGAAAATGAATATTATCGGAATTGGACGGGACAAAAGCCAAAGTACCTATTTTTCCGGAAGTGATCAAGTGCCAGAATACGAGACGGAGAAGGGCCAGGGAGCCACCACACCACCTGGCCGCACGGCCAGGCCTGGCCCGTGCTAGGGGGTGGTGTGGCCGCTCCCGGCACCCCCTCGACCTCTCCTTCCGCCTATATATTACCCTCAGGACGAAAACCCTAAGTAACCGATCAAAAATCCACGAAAGAGTCTGTAGCCGCCGTCATCTCCATCCCTAGATCGGGAGGGATCTGAAGCTCTTCCTGGCACCCTGCCGGAGAGGGGAATTCACTCTGGAGGCCTTCTTCATCACCATGCAAGCCTCCGGTGTGATGCGTGAGTAGTTCATCCTTGGACTACGGATCCATGTAGTAGCTAGATGGCTGGTTCTCCTCCTTTGTGCTTTCATGTTTAGATCTTGTGAGCTCCGTTCATGATCAAGATCATCTATTTGTAATTCTGCATGTTGTGTTTGCGGGGATCCGATGGATATTGAGATGCTATTTCAGATTGATTATTGATTCTATCATGTCTTTGTTATTTGAGATCTTGCATGCTTTCCGTTGTTAGTAGCTATCTTGGCCAAGTAGATGCTAGCAACTCCAAGAGTTAGTATTTATGCTAGATAGTGGGTTCATGCCTCTGGTAATCTGGGGAAGTGACAGAAATCTCTAAGGTACTAGATGTGTTGTTGCTACTAGGGAGAAAACAACAATCCTTTGTTCATAGAACAATCGTATTGTTTACTTTACACGCAGTTCGTAAAGCAATAATCTGTTTCTTGCAACTTAATACTAGAGGGGGTTCGGATGATAACCTGAAGTTGGATTATTAGTCATAGATGCAGTTGGATGGCGGTCTATGTATTATGTTGTAATGCCCAATCAAGTCTCAGAGGAGTCAAGATGATTAGTATATGCATGTATTGTTTTCTCGGTGTTTGTCAATTGCCCTGCTGTAATTTGTTCACTCAACATGTTATCTATCTTAAGGAGAGCCACCTCTAGTGAACTATGGATCCCGGTCCTTTTCTTTACATACAATCTACAATTGTTTACTTCTTTGTGTTTACTTTCTGCAAACTTTTACTTCTTTCCATTTGATACTTTTAATCCTTTGTTTTCCGCAAAACACGGTGAGATTGACAACCTCATTGCAAGTTGGGGACAAAGTTCTATGGTTGTGTTGTGCAGGTCTCCACGTTGCTACTAGCACCGGTAGTGCGCCCTGCCAAAGCTCAGCTAGTAACACCTTTGGGGTGTTTCCTTGCTCCTACTGATTCGATTAAACCTTGGTTTCATAACTGAGGGAAACTTGCTGCTGTGCTCATCATACCTTCCTCTTGGGGTTCCCAATGAGCTCTACATCAACCACGAGCCATCAACACTTTTCTGGGCACCGTGCATTGAGCCATCAGTTGTTATGGCCCTACCATGGATTAGAGTGTCCAACTGGAGAGTAGTTCAGAGTAGTATCATAAAGAGAAGATATTTATATGAGAGTGTTCGCTAGTGAAAGTATGATTCCTAGGCCTTGTTTCTAAGCATTGAAACACCGTTTGCAACTAGATCTGTTACATGTTTGCTTGCTTCCATCTTTATTTCAGTTTGCCTTTAGTCTCTTCCACACCATTAAGCTATTTTCTAGCACCGTTACCACTTATAATTATCCATACCACTTGTATTTTACTATCTCTTCGCCGAACTAGTACACCTATACACCTGGCAAGTGTATTGGGTGTGTTGGGGATACAAGAGACTTCTTGTATCTTGATTGCAGGGTTGCTTGAGAGGGGATACCTTTGACCACTTCCTCCCTGAGTTCGATAAACCTTGGGTATCCACTTAAGGGAAAACTTGCTGCTGTCCTACAAACCTCTGCACTTGGAGGCCCAACAACTGTCTACAAGAATAGAAGTGCGTAGACATCAGGAAGTGGCAGAAATTTCTAAGGTACTAGATTGCTATTGCTACTAGGGAGAAAACAACAATCCTTTGTTCATAAAACAATCGTATTGTTTACTCCTTAATGCAATTATCTATTGCTTGCAACTTAATACTAGAGGGGGTTTGGATGATAACCTGAAGGTGGATTATTACTCATAGATGCAGTTGGAATATGGTCTACGTATAATATTGTAATGCCCAATCAAATCTCATAGGAGTCAAGATGATTAGTATATGCATGTATGCTTTCTCGATGTTTATCAATTGCCCCGCTGTAATTTGTTCACCCAACGTGTCATCTATCTTAAGGAGAATCACCACTAGTGAACTATGGACCCCGGTCCGTTCTTTTACCATCAATCTACAATCTATTTACAGTTTTCTGTTTACTTTCTGCAAAGAAATTACTATCTTACACACAATACGTTTAATCCTTTGTTTTCAGCAAAACCGGTAAGATTGACAATCCCACTATAAGTTGGAGGCAAAGTTCTGTGGTTGTGTTGTGCAGGATTCCAAGTTGGAAACAACACCTTGGAGGTGTTTCCTTGCTCCTACTAGTTCGATGACCTTGGTTTCATAATTGAGGGAAAACTTGTTGTTGTGCTCATCATACCTTCCTCTTGGGGTTCCCCAACGAGCTCGAATATATTTTGGGCCATTAAGCTCTTTTTCTGGCACTGTTGCTGGGGAGTCAAGGACATCTTCACAAGGGGAGTCCCTCATAACCAATCTCTTTACTTTGTTTTATTTGTTTTGCTTAGCTTATTTCTGCTATGTTTGCTTGTTTCTTTATCAAAAACAAAAAAAAATAGTTGCACTAGCTTGCTTTCTTTATTAAAAACACAAAAAATGACTACTCTTGAAAACACTAAGTTGTGTGACTTCACTAGCACCAACACAATAATTTCATGTGCACACCTATTGCTCCACCTGTTCCTGAAGCTACTTTCTTTGAAATTAAACCTGCTTTACTCAATCTTGTTATGAGAGAACAATTTTCTGGTATTGGTACTGAAGATGCTGCTGCTCATCTTAATAACTTTGTTGAACTTTGTGAGATGCAAAAACATGGGGATATTGATGGGGATATTATTAAGCTTAAATTGTTTCCTTTCTCTTTGAGACGAAAAGCTAAAGAATGGTTACAATCCCTAACGAGAAATAGTATTGATTCTTGGACTAAATGCAAAGATGCTTTCATTGGAAAACACTATCCTCCTGCTAAGATTATATCTATGAGAAGTGAAATAATGAAATTTAAACAATCTGATAATGAACATGTTGCTCAAGCTTGGGAAAGAATGAAATCTTTGGTAAAGAATTGTCCCACTCATGGACTGACTGCTTGGATGATTATCCAAACCTTTTATGCAGGACTAATATATTCTTCAAGAAATATGCTGGATTCTGGTGCTGGAGGTACCTTTATGACCATTACTTTGGGTGCTGCAACAAATCTTTTGGATAATATGATGGTTAACTATTCTGAATGGCACACTGAGAGAGCTCCACAAGGTAAGAAGGTAAATTCTGTTGAAGAAACCTCCTCCTTGAGTGATAAAATTGATGTTATTATGTCTATGCTTGTTAAAAGCTCATATTGATCCAAATCATGTTCCTTTAGCCTCTTTGGTTGCTCAAGAAGAGCAAGTTGATGTGAACTTTATTAGAAATAATAATTTTAGCAACAATGCCTATAGGAATAATTTTGGTAATAATAATTATAGTCCATATCCTCCGAATAATGGTAATGCTTATGGAAATTCCAACAACAATAATAGAAGTGCACCCTTTGAACTTGAAGTCATGCTTAAGGATTTTATTAGTAAACAAACTACTTTCAATAAAACTATTGAGGAAAAACTCTCTAATGCTGAAAGAAATATAGCATTATTGTCTACATCATAATCTTCTTTGAATAAAATGGCTGCTAAACCTGAAACTATTTAAAATCCCTTCGCTACTACTAATATCATACAAGTTAGAATTGATAAAAATGTTAGACTATTAGTTGAATTGCATGCTAAGTGGGAAAGAGAAGATGAAATTGCTAGAAATATTAGTATTTCTACTATCACTACCACTAATGTTGAAGCTAGTAAACCCAATGGAACCTTTTCTAATAAAAATGCTGAAATTCTTCGAAACATGGGAAACAACAGCTCTACTACTTTAGATAATAATTATGATTTTGATCTTGATGGTTGCAATATCTCTAAAGTAATTATATTCCTACAAAAGCTTGCTAAAAGTCCTAATGCTAGTGCTATGAATATGGCCTTTACAAAACACATTACTAATGCTCTCATAAAAAATAAAAAATAAAAGATGAAACATAAAGCTTCTATTCCTATGAAACTACAAGATGGTTGGGAACCCATCATTAATATAAAAGTGAATGATTTTGATCTCAAAGCTTTATGTGATCTTGATAGTAGTGTTTCTATTATGCCTAGGAAGATTTATGAAATGCTTGATTTGCCACCATTGGAAGATTGTTATTTAAATGTCCCACTTGATGATAATGCTAAAAATAAACTCATGGGGAGTATTAATGATGTTATTATTATGGTTACAATGCATATGTCCCCGTTGATTTCTATGTTTTGGATGTTGAATGCAATGTTTCTTGTCCTATTATTTTGGGAAGACCCTTTCTTAGAACTATTGGTGCCATTATTGATATGAAAGAAGGCACCATTAAATATCAATTTCCATTCAAGAAAGGTATAGAACACTTCCCTAAGAAGAGAGATAAGATTACTTTTGCCTCTCCTATTAAAACAAAATTTGCTCTTAATGCTTCTTCATTTGAGAATACTTGATCATTTTCTTGCTTCTTATGCCTAACTTAAATGCGTTAAAGAAAAGTACTTATTGGGAGATAACCCAAAAGTTTTAGTTTAGTCTTGGAAGTTATTGCTTCAGTAATAACCTCTCCTTATCATTTTTGTGTGGTTTTTGTGCCAAGAGTAACCTCTAATGAGAGAGAAGTAATGCTTGGGAAAGTTGATGTCCTGAAACAGATTTTTGTGCTTTGCTGTAAAAATTCGTGAAAAAACTTTGTACGTCGGTTTGAGCTGTAATATTTTGTGCTTCTGACCCAGGTTGGTATACAACTTTTGTTAGTTCAACACTTTTCGATTTGAGCAACAGAAGGTCTTCGAAAAAATTGGTTTTTACCTATTGGTCTGTTTTGACAGATTTCTGCCATTATTTGCATTTGCCTCTTAGTCTCTTTCTCTTTGAGTTCTCTTTGATCATTTAAAAATTTTAAAGTGCTACAGTAGCTTGTGTTTTAATTGAAGTTTTACTTGTGTTGAAACTGAACCAAAAGACTTATTATCTTGACTGCACTAATGTTGCTAATGAAGATTGTGTGAAGTTTTGTATGAAGGAATTTTTTAAGTGTAGGGAAGAGTAATGTGATGAGATGAAGAATGGACAAAAGCTCAAGCTTGGGGATGCCACCCCATGTCACCCCAAGAAATATCCAAGAAGTACAAGCGTCAAAGCTTGGGGATGCCCAAGGCATCCCCTTCTTCATCAATAAAAATCTCAGGTTTCTTCCAAACGCTTCATTTTTATTGTTTCATGCACAGTTGCGTTGTTTTTGGAGCGTCTTCGTTTTTGTTTTTGGTTTTCATTTGCTTAGTCTGCTTGGTTTGCTTGAATAAGTTGGTTGGACTCCCTCATTCATACATTAGTTTTCAAATAAGTTGGTTTGATTTGGAAAATAGTAGGAAAGTTCATGCTTAAGTGGTAAAAAGGAGCTTGTTTTTACTATGGCCTATGCTTTGTCATGTCATGCTTGATATTGTTTTGGCTTTATGCTTAGTGATTTTTGTTGTAGCATGATATGTTATAAACAATTGAGATTGCTTAATGTGCCTTGAAAGAATCATGTGTTGTTTTAGCATATTAAAGCATGGTATTGTGGTATTCTCCTTTGATGCTTTATTTGGGTTGACTTGGCGCATGCTCGCACCATGTTATGACTATACCAAGTCACCATAGCCTCTATGATCCTTTAGTTTTCAACTTGTAATATCACTTTATGCTTTAATTAATGATGTTTTGTCGCTTTGCATGATTATGGCCATTATTGCTCTCTTAGTTGGTCGCTCCCAGTCTTTTGCTAGCCTCCATAACCAAGTATGAGTTCCACTCATGCATCCAACTCCAAATAAAACCAAGTTATTCCAAAGTGTCCACCATACCTACCTATTAGCATTGGCTATTCCAAGTATATTCATGTTTTTATCTACCTTCCGAATTAAACTTGTTATGAAAAAAATAGTGATTAAAGCTCTCACTAACTTGATGACACACTTTACTTTTCTTGCCCCTAATAAACTTGAACCATTGTGTCATCTATGTTGTATATGCTTGCACTTATACATTGGGGATTAGCAGAACCATGCAGTCATGGGGAACGCTTTCAACATTGTACGTGTACATTGTACCCAGTTGATATCATGCTCTTTTGTTTATGGGTCGCCGGTGTGAAATGAAAGAGGAGCTTGTAAATCCATGGAGTTATGTATGTGTGTTAGAGAAACGCCTAGGCGGCTGGTTTAATCCATGCCTAATTATGGTGGAAACCTGCAGCGTAACCATAATGAGCAATCTATAAAGCATTCTTCTTATAAAAAGATATAAATTGAGAAAAAGAAAAAAGAGATGATAAAAGAGGAAAGAGAGAAAAAAGCACCATTTCCCCATGGTAAATAAGAAGATTGCTGAGATGCTTATTGTCTGCTTGCCTTGTCATTTTGATATGGGGATTCTTCCGTATCATCGGGCAAGGGGTACCCCGTTGACGGTTCTCTATGATACACATGTACTTACTATGACAAGAAACCGGTAACTAAACTTGAGTAGCATGAGGAGCGACCCTCGTATTCAAGGGACATGAGATTGCCAACTTATACTTTGTCAAGCATATACTCCATAGTTTGTTCACTTTAACCTTAATCACTTCAAGGTGCTTATGATAGGAGCAATGAGAGCTGAAAGCTATAAGTACCATAATTTTTGGAAGCTCTTCATGAGACTTGAATCCCTGCTTCCTTCTATGAAGGCCTTTCTTTTACCTTTATGTTGAGTCTCCACCTTCTATCTTTATGCACCTATTGAGATAACAGAGTGGCCATTCTTAGTTTAATGTGCATTATCCCAAGACTTGTTGATTGATTCATAACTTTGATATTGCTTGTTCTGAAACTAGTTGTATCTAGTCACCCTTATGAACTTTGAAGGTGTCCTATGCGTTTATGCTTTGCTACACTATGAGGGACAAGATGAATACCATTCTTATTATGTTTCTTTATGTGAAACAAACAAACGTCTTTCAAAACATTGCTATTTATGAATCTTTTGTTTGTACCTTTTCATGTTACAACATAGTTGCTATGTCGTACTGTTAGAACTATATCTTTCATACTATGTTAAAGTACTATGATCGTAGCTATCAATGTTTTACAAATGCCTTGATCAAGATTGTGATGGTGCATGCCACCTCAAAAATATTCTTTTCTTTTTATCAGTTACCTACTCGAGGACGAGAAGGAGTTAAGCTTGGAGATGTCCGTGAACGTCTCCGATTTAGTTAGGCTCCATTTGAACTCGTCGCCATGGTCCAAAAGTTGAACTAGCATCAGCTATTGCACCAAATGACTCCAAAAATTCCAGTTATTTCCAATCAAGGCGCTCCGAAAACCTATGTTTATATGAGTGGTTGACATGACATTTGCTACATTAACTCCTTTTAGGTGAGTAATATTATAAAGAGATGGATATTGCTCAGTAATGGCTTATTGCCTAGCCAAGTATCTTCTCAAAACCTAGTATTCACCCCACTACCAATTTGAAAGGAGCCTATTTTGAAAAACTCATCTTCGATGTTCATAAGGCCTTTCCAACAAGGAGAATTAGTTGGTTTTACTGAAACCTGAGACAAAGTTTTAGAATGAAGGTACTTGTCTTGCAGCAGCTCTTACCACACCGCCTCCTCATTATTAAGTCATTAATAAGTTAAAAGCCACTTGCTAAGTAAACATCTATTTTTTATTTCCAAAACTTTGACTCCCAATCCTCCTTGGCCTTCATTAAGTCTACAAATTAAACCCCACTTAGTTAGTATGTATTTCTTTTTGTTCCCATCACTCAGTCAAAAGAAATGCTACCTAAAGAAATCAAGTATTTTTCTTACCCCTTTAGGTATTTCAAGAAAAGACAATATAAACATGGGCAAACTTGTAAGAACGGAATTAATCAGTATTAAAACGGTCTCCATAAGATAGCATCTTGCCTATCCAACTGCTCAGCTTCCTTTCAAAACGTTCTTAGACGGGTTTCCACTCTCCATTCTTGAGTCTTCTAAAATGAATGTGTATTCCTAAATATCTAAATGGAAGTGACCCTGATTCACAACCCAAAAAATTATTATTATCTTCTTGTCTTTACTCTTTCTAAAACAGAATATTTCGGTCTTGTGGAAATTGGTATTCAATCCCGGACGTTAGTACATTTTAATAACGAACATGTTAATACATCCCCCCCCTAAACGTGAACGTCTCTAATTTAGTTAGGCTCCATTTGAACTAGTCGCCATGGTCCGAAAGCTGAACTAGCATTAGCTGTTGCACCAAATGACTCCAAAAAATCCAGTTATTTCCAATCAAGGCGCTCCAAAAACCTATGTTTATATGAGTGGTTGACATGACATTTGCTACATTAACTCCTTTTAGGTGAGTAATATCATAAAGATATGGATATTGCTCAGTAATGGCTTATTTCCTAGCCAATTATCTTCTCAAAACCTAGTATTCACCACGCTACCAATTTGAAAGGAGCCTATTTTGAAAAACTCATCTTCGATGTTCATAAGGCCTTTCCAAAAAAGAGAATCAGTTGGTTTTACTGAAACCTGAGAGAAAGTTTTAGAATGAAGGTACTTGTTTTGCAGCAGCTCTTACCACACCCCTCCTCATTAATAAGTCATTAATAAGTTTAAAAGCCACTTGCTAAGTAAACATCTATTTTTTATTTCCAAAACTTTGACTCCGAATCCTCCCTAGTCTTCATTAGGTCTACAAATTAAACCCCACCTAGTTAGTATGTATTTCTTTTTGTTCCCATCACTCAGTCAAAAGAAATACTACCTAAAGAAATCAAGTATTTTTCTTACCCCTTTAGGTATTTCAAGAAAAGACAATATAAACATGGGCAAACTTGTAAGAACGGAATTAATCAGTATTAAAGCGGTCTCCATAAGATAGCATCTTGCCTATCCAACTGCTCAGCTTCCTTTCAAAACGTTCTTAGACGGGTTTCCACTCTCCATTCTTGAGTCTTCTAAAATGAATGTGTATTCCTAAATATCTAAATGGAAGTGACCCTGATTCACAACCCAAAAAATTATTATTATCTTCTTGTCTTTACTCTTTCTAAAACAGAATATTTCGGTCTTGTGGAAATTGGTATTCAATCCCGGACGTTATTACATTTTAATAAAGGACATGTTAATACATTCCCCCCCCTAAACGTGAACGTCTCTAATTTAGTTAGGCTCCATTTGAACTAGTCGCCATGGTCCGAAAGCTGAACTAGCATTAGCTGTTGCACCAAATGACTCCAAAAAATCCAGTTATTTCCAATCAAGGCGCTCCAAAAACCTATGTTTATATGAGTGGTTGACATGATATTTGCTACATTAACTCCTTTTAGGTGAGTAATATCATAAAGATATGGATATTGCTCAGTAATGGCTTATTTCCTAGCCAAGTATCTTCTCAAAACCTAGTATTCACCACGCTACCAATTTGAAAGGAGCCTATTTTGAAAAACTCATCTTCGATGTTTATAAGGCCTTTCCAAAACGGAGAATAGTTGGTTTTACTGAAACCTGAGAGAAAGTTTTAGAATGAAGGTACTTGTTTCGCAGCAGCTCTTACCACACCCCTCCTCATTAACAAGTCATTAATAAGTTTAAAAGCCACTTGCTAAGTAAACATCTATTTTTTATTTCCAAACTTTGACTCCGAATCCTCCCTCGTCTTCATTAGGTCTACAAATTAAACCCCACCTAGTTAGTATGTATTTGTTTTTGTCCCCGTCACTCAACCAAAAGAAATGCTACCTAAAGAAATCAAGTATTTTTCTTACCCCTTTAGGGCCCGTTTGGAACAAGGGAATTTTGCAGGAATCTCACGGGAAATGATTTTGGCAAGAAATCTTTCCTTTGCACCGTTTGGAACACAGGAATAGGAAAAAAACTTGCGCAGGATTAGGTTCCTACGCTACACGTTTCACAGGAAACAAAACATCCAGTCCGACCTCTTGGAAAATTTCCTGGCGCGAGACGACGCTTCGAGGGGCTTCCACAGCCTCTATTTCCCTCGCCTGCGCGCGCTGAAAGCCCGCGTAAAAGCCCGCCCAACAGAAGAAAACATCTGTGTATACCTAGGAGAGGCAGCGACCGAGGGGAGGACGGCGGTTTCATACGGAAGAGAACGGGCGGCCGAGCGAGGAAATAAGGGTGGCCGGCAGGGGCGTCCAAGCAGGGGAGAAGGGGTGGACGGCGGACCAGGGCAGGCAGCAGGCGTGGCGGCCGGCGAGCAGCCGGCGTGGAGCCCGGGTAAGTTGCATCAGTGACATGCCACACATCTCAGATCCGGCTGCTCGGGCGATTGAGTTCCTACACATAAATCTACTACTTCTTCTGTTAGATGCATGGATAGATCGATTGACTTCCTACTTTTCCCCACCGGGATTCGCACTTGTTTTTTCTCAATTTGTTCACTCTATTCTGTTGCGGTTAGCACAATTTTTTATCCAGCTCTGTATACCACCCTGATTTTGGACTTTCTTCAGATGGTGGATAAGCTTAGTAGTTTTCCCTTCCGTGATCTGGAGATTGCTGAGAGAAATAAAAGGCCTCATCAAGAGATTCGTATGCAGCATGGTGCTGTTCGGAATCTAGATCATAGGATGTCAAAGCGTGAGTAATATCAGTTAAACAATTTGGTTTTCAAATGTAACCTTGCAAAGTGACTTAGCTCTGTAATTTCTGCACAAACCAAAATTTCAGGGACCACAAAGAGTGTTCCTCGTGCTAGGTGGAATCATCAGATGAAAACATTCCTTATTGAGCTGCTGAAAGATTACGATGTTCCAGGCTATAGAACTCAAAATTCTTGGAGTACAGAGGCATGGAATAGTATTACAAATAGACTGAATCAGAAGTTCAGCTTATCGTTTGCTGTTGTACAAGTGAAACAAAAGGAACAAGACCTCAAGAAAGACTTCCGTACTGTGAAGGATCTAGTCGGGGAAAGTGGTTTTGGTTGGGATCCTAATAGAATGATGGTCGTTGCACCAGATGAAGTATGGGAGACGTTTGGCGAGCGTATGAATAAGGATGCTGTAAGATGGAGAGATAAATCATTTCCATATTTTGATGATTTATTTGTTTTGTACGAAGGTAAATTATTATAGGCATTTGTTTGATCTCGTGCCACTAATTTTGGAACCATCAACTAATTCTATATGTTGCAGGTCGTTATGCTGAAGGAAAAAATCGCCATGGCATGGACCATTATGCAAGCAAGGCAAAGCAACCTTCACACGGACCACCATCAGTACACTCACCATCACAATCAGTTGATATTCACACCCAAGCATCCTTGCCTTCACATGGTGTTGGTCAGCCAGATTTGAATTTACCATTAGATGATGAGGATGAGATAGGCGTTTCAGAATTCTCCCAGCAACAATGCTCTTCCAGACCCCCTATGTGCTCCACACATGTGCCTTCTCAGTTAGTTGCAACACCGGAGATGCACGAAACAAAGCGCACAAAGAGATGCAAGACTTCTGATTTCCAAGAGAGATACTTGAAGCTCAAGAAGGAAGAAATAGATCGATTTGCAGATATTGAGGAGAAGAAGCTTGAGGATCCATTCAGCATCAGCAAATGTGTCGCGTCACTTGAAGGCTTGAGGGGTTTACAAATCTCGGATATGGTGATGGCTGCATATATCTTCAAAAGTAAGGAAAATCGAGAACTCTTTCTATCATTTTCGAGTGATGAACTAAGGCTGGGTTGGGTTAGAAACCAAATCGGACGTAACCAAGCAAATCAGTAGTTAGTACTTATGAATGATGTATATATTTTGGGTCTTTCCTTGGACTGATGTACTTTTGCTTAGCTTGAGATGCACTACCAAGTTAGGAAGTTAGAGAGTATTTTGGGTCTGCCATGGTGTACTTTTGCTTAGTTTGAGAGGTGCCAAACCTCTTAGCTACCAAGTTAATTAGCAAGTTAACAAGTATTCTGGATCTTTTGTTGGACAAATGAACAAACGTAGATGGAGTTATTTGCTGCAAATAATATTAGAAGTTCATCATTACTCATACAAACTTGCAATGCTTGTTTAAAAATTAAACTTGGTGGATAATCCACATGCAACTGCAGTACATTATCAGCCTCTTCTTGAAATATAGTCCTCCCACATTTTGTTTGCAATATAATCTCGCATTTGGTTTCCCGCTTCTCGTGAGTTATTGAATGCCCTTACATCAGAATTGTAGTAGTGGTCTCCGTTAGGCACATCAACAACCTGGAGAGGGTCTATATCCAGGGGGGGCATTTCTTACCCATGCCATATCTCCATCATGAAGGCGTATAAAATTGTGTAGAACACAACAAGCAACAGATATATCAACTTGTTTGGCTAGTGGGTAAAGTGTAGCAGCTTTCAGCATTTGAAATCTCATCTTTAGTATGCCAATAGTTCTTTCAATATGGTTTCGTAGCTGTGCATGACGAAGATTAAATAACTCCTTGTAGTCTTGTGGTCTTTGACGAACTCTTCCTTGTTCTTGCAAATGATACCTAGTTCCACGATATGGAGCCAAAAATTGTGGTGTATTTGCATAACCTGCATCTACAAGATAATATTTACCGGGTGGTACTTGAAACCCATGGTTAATAGCATCTTGTAGAACTCTTGCATCCGAGGCCGATCCTTCCCAACCAGCATGCACATGCACAAATTTTAGATCAAAGTCACAAGCAACCATAACGTTCTGTGAGAGTGTTTGTTTCCTGTTTCGATAGGGTTCTTGTTGATGTGCTAGAGGAGTCACTAGTATGTGGGTACCATCAATGGCACCGATACAGTCCTGCATACATACAGTTTATTCGTGAGATATGTTTTAAGACCTGAAACCATTGTGAAAAAGAAAATGGAAATACATTCTTACAATGAAATAAGGATAGAAGTGTGGTTTTCTCAAGATATGATGTGGTTGAAGAGAAGGTGGGCGTATGTAGATGCATGTAAGCTTTGTAATTGCATCAAGCACTGCTCCAAAGTGTCTGCTGATAGTTTCTGGACTACGCTGAAATCTGTCTTGTAATGTTTGATTACTAGCATTTTTTGCTACTGCATATAAGAATATAGCAACCTTTTCTTCCAGGGAGACTTCTCTCGAATCGCCGATCAATTTTTTCCCACGCAGCTTACGAACCAAAGCATGAAAAATGTCAACCTCCATACGGAATTGCCTTTTGCATAGGCACTCATGTCCGGTTAGAATTTCATTAACATACATACCACCTGGGAGCATGGATGTATGCATTGGTTTTTTCTCACTCCCTTCTATGGTCGGCAGAACAAACATCACAAACTCATCTTCTACTTGTGATCTTCGTCTGTAGTTTGGATCCATGGCAATGAGCGCTAAAACTAGCAAAGACTACTACCAATATTGTTCCTTGTTCTATAAGTAACCTGATGAAAGTTAATCGTATAAGCTTGAAAAAATAATGAAAAAGATAGCAGGGAGCCTCATGGGAATTTATTCTAACCTATCAGTTATGCCACCACGCTTCAGATTGCCGGACAAGCTGCTTGTTGCCCTTGCCGCTGTTGCCGGACGACCGGATGCTCGCGTCGATGGTGGAGTTCTTGCTCAATGACTCTGGCTTGGTGTTCCTGGCGTGTTTAGAGCCTGTTGAGTAGCGAGTGGAGAGAGTTTGCTAGCTTGAAACCAGCTTCATGAAAGCATGTGTATATGTAGAAGTGAGCCGTATGTGATAACGGCTAGTTTGAAGAAAGTGAGCTGTACATGACAACGGCTAGTTTGAAGAAAGAAAGCCAACGGCTAGTACTCATTCTCATGTAAGAAGGGACCGGCTACTTGTTTCAAATTCAAAAAAAAAATCCCACGTATTTCCTATCCTGCAATCCAAATGGCTATAGTTTACAATTCCTGTGTTTTGAATTCCTGTAGGATTGCTCGGGTATGACGTCTCATTTCCTGTGTTTTTCCTATTCCTGCATTTTTCCTATCCCGCGTTTCAAACAGGGCTTTAGGTATTTCAAGAAAAGACAATATAAACATGGACAAACTTGTAAGAACTGAATTAATCAGTATTAAAGCGGTCTCCATAAGATAGCATCTTGCCTATCCAACTGCTCAACTTCCTTTCAAAACGTTCTTAGACAGGTTTCCACTCTCCATTCTTGAGTCTTCTAAAATGAATGTGTATTCCTAGATATCTAAATGGAAGTGACCCTGATTCACAACCGAAAAAATTATTATTATCTTCTTCTCTTTACCTTTTCCAAAACAGAATAATTCAGTCTTGTGAAAATTGGTATTCAATCCCGAACGTTAATACATTTTAATAAAGAACATGTTAATACATTTTCCCCGAAATTTAAGGAGGATGACCCCGTCCTATGTATCGGTAGATGCACACCTCCAATTCATGTTAGCTACGTTGGAGTACAAGTGAAGGGCTTCTCGAGAAGATTATTGAACCGTTTGAACTCCTTTTCGTGGGCTTCCTCCTTTCCACACACGAACTTCCCCTTCTTGGGATGAAAGATCTCAGAGGCACGGGAGCAAAGTATGCATACACGCCGGCGGGGTTTCTTTTCTGTCAATGAAGAGACAAAAAAAGAAGAAGAGAAATCAGTACTCATGATTGTGGGGAATTACCGACAGATATCAAACAATCGCATATCATGGAAACAATTCATCAGCAAGTAGCCACTCAAAAAGAGTTTGCACGCTTACTCTTGCGGGTAGGCAGCTGCGGCTGAAACGTGGATATCTTATCTGCATTACAAAAATCGAGAACGAAACAGAAAGAAGTTAATCGCGGTCACACAACCACGCACCAACATCTAGGATGGGGGAGGACTCTTACTGACGATGGCGCATGTTTCCACCACCGGAATGTTGCAGCTGTGTATTCGGCCGGGCGCGTCGTCATCGTCGACATCACAGGCGCAGCTTCTGTAGTGCAGCTCACCGAAGAACTGCTGGACGGGGGTCTCCCGTGGAGCGCCCCTCCTGCGAGCCCAGAAGCTGATGTGGAACCACCAGTCGCCTCTAAAAAGGACATGAGCGACCATCAGAGGCTTCACAAGATCGAACTCGGCGCCCTGAAAATAAATTTGTTGTCAGATACAGAGATCGATCCATCAGTGGACAATTTCTTTTCGAGAATGTCGAAACCAATACTAGATCGAGGAACGATATGGGCACGCGTCCATCGATAACGTACCGGGTTCTTGGAATTGTAGTGTAGAAGGGCGAAACGAGCATGGTGTCTGATAGAGGCGTCGCGTTCCCTGAATCGAGATTAGCGTACAAGATGTATGTAAAAAACGGGGAACTGGAAGTAGGCTAAACTAAACAGACGGGAACTAGGAAATTTAACCTACTCTTCGGAGCGCCGTAGCAGGTCGCGGGTATTTCCGACAACACCTCTTAACGGGAAGATGAATTCATGCATGTTTGCTGCAATGAAACCGACAACCTCGGCAGCGGAAGAGAACACAGATCCCATCGTAGTTCGTAGCCTTGATTGAATCAGTGAATCCGATAGCCGAGGTTTTCTCTGGGGCATGGCATCTGATCTTGTGGAAATCCCTGCGAGTAGTATGTTGGAGGCGGAAGGAGGAGTCGTAGGATCCCAGGATCCGAATCGAATTTGCCGGTCGGATAGCGGCGTTGTAACCGTGCACGATAAGGTCGGATAGCGTTGTAACCGTTCCTGCTAGAGTGACAGGGCCATGGCGGCACATCATGGTCATGGACGTACGTGGTGCCCCGTTTCTATGCGCTCCTCCTCTTCTCCGCTAGCGGCTTCTGTTAGGACCTGAGATGCGTGTGCTGCAGTTGACTGAAGAATCAACAACCCAAGTTCAGTTAAGTGACACTGGAGATGGAACACATAACCGAGAAGTAGGATCCTACGGTAAATACTGAAAGCGCTGTAACCCCCATAGGGCAATCTACATGCTTGTCCTACTTGCGGCAAGATGTTGTCGTTTTCAATGTCATCTCTACTGTAAACCTCTCGGGTATTTAGGCCCAGCTACTCCGGTAACTATATGTAGAATTTGGGGGAAAAGAGGAAAACATCACAATTTTGAGAGAAAAATATGCAAAGGTTTTTCCCCCAAAAAACAACATGGACACATGTTTTGTTACAACGATCCTGGACTGGTTTGCACCGCATGACAAGTTTGTGGACTACGTCACCCCAATTTTTTTTCGAGAATACACACTGACAGGTATATCGGCTTTTTATAGAAAGAACGCCAAGCGGCAAGTTTACAAACGTCATCTATGTGTCTAGGTGTTGCCAACGGGGGTAGCCGCTCCCCACTAAGCCCTAATCTCCCGGAATCAACCCCACCGGCAACAAAGTGCCATACCTAAATCTATCCCCTCTAAAAAGCCCAGCAGCCCTCCATATCTGGGCTTCTACCACAATCCTCCGTAGAACTATTACCTGTGTTGGCCTTACCTTATTGAAAACCACGCCATTCCTGTGCAGCCATATGCACTAGAAGACCAGGATCAAAGCCGTCCAGAGATCCCTTTTATCTCTTCCAGACACTTTCTTGGAAGACCACCAGCCCACGAGCTCCGAATTCGGCCGAGGGCACCAGTCTGGTTTGTATCAAACTCTCAGCACCACCGTCCAGGTTTCTCTGGAAACCACGCACCCTAGGAGTAAGTGTTGTAGGGTCTCCTCACCTTGATCGCGGAGTGGGCAGGTGGGTGGGTGGGTGATCCAGTCTGCGCATGCTCAGTCTCTCACCGGTCCAACACCTGTTTCTAGTCATCAGCCATGCGGTGAACTTACAGTTATAAGGAGCCCTAGAACGCCAGATATGGTCGCAGATTGGGGCCCGAAACGACCCTCCAAAGAATGCTCGGTATGTCTACTTGGACGAGAAGCATGACATTCTTAATCCGTAGACAAGGTGCGCAGCGGGAAGGCCATGAAAAACCAAAGATAATCCCACTCGGTAGAGACGAATCTGACAACCAAAAACGATTGAAAATCCTAATGCTAAGCAGGTTATAACTTTCTCTCAGATGTTAGAAGCATGTAACATACATCGATCTAAGAAAGTAGGGTTAAGTAACTACAACCTAGTTGGATACCGCTTGTCGACCACGCCCATCGGAAGGTGTCTGGGGTACCTTCCTCGAGACGGATTGCCTGGACTCTGGTCCATAGGCCAAGATGCAAGATACTCGCCCAAGGCTTCACCTTGCAGGTTTGGCCCGCAATCGACAGTCCACGCACCTGCCATGGCCTCCTTGACCGCCCATGTGAGTGTGTGTATATATATATATACTCCCTTCGTTCCAAAGTTTAAGGCTTTTTTTCAAAAGTCAAACTATGTAAAGTTTGACCAAGTTTTTAGAAAAAAGTATTATTATTTTCAATATGAAATCCATACCCTTTGATATATAATGATATCTATATAATATCATAGTTTTTTCTAAAAGTTTGGTCAAACTTTTCGTAGCTTGACTTTCTAAAAAAATACAAGCCTTAAGCTTAGGAAAAAAGGTAGTATATATTTTTTTCGCTCACATCATGCATTTTTCTAGGTAAAACATCATACATTAAGCATGCAATCCGCCTCATTAAAACCTTCCAATCCCCTTAGATACCCTGGGAAGGAAAAAAGTGCGCCTGAAACTTGCAGCCCATCAAACCATTGTTACATCATCTAGGAGAGTTTGCAAAAGAAAACTAGGAGGCTCATTGACCCAATTTGATGTAGTCCGTCCTACGGACGTCCCTACATCTACACCACCAAGTCTTCCAAGTGGACCAATGACTCGCACCCGAGCCAAGTTCCTACAAGTTAAGGTTAACTTGCTCCTCTCCTTGGATGGCTTGCTACTTTATGCCAATACTTTGTGCATCCTTACCTATGAACCCCATGAAGAAACGCCAAGAGAAGGAACCAAGCGCTCACAATAAGGAGCTCCATATGGAACCGGTGCCAGGTCTAGCAAACCTACGCCACCGCCGGAATTCCCGGCGACAGCTCCGGTGGACCGGAACACCGACCGGAGATCCCGGCGCCAGGTCCGACACCGATTGGAACTAGACCGGAATGCTATTTTGTAAGTCGTTCAAATCAATAGGCTCAAATGGCATAAGAGCACTTACGTATTTCCTCTTGATCCAAGCATCACCAACATGTGTTGCACCATGTTTTCTAAATGTGGTGGCAATGGACTTGAGCCTTCTATACATATCTTCATGGTCCTCACCATCCATCATATAGAACCCTTCAGTTTGATTGCTTAGAGCATCATACCTATTCCTTCTCATGCTCTCATTTCCAATGAATAGCTCGGTGAGGGCATCCCAAGCTTCTTTAGCGGTGCTTAGATGCTTAATGTGCAGCATGTCCTTGGGACCCACACCAAGCTGGATCATGTGCAAAGCCGTCGCATTGAGTTGACTGTCGACAACTTCACGTCTTGTCAAATCGGTTGGATCCCCAATGTGGATACCACCCTCGATGAGCTTCCATAACTCAATAGACGAGCTACACACATGAGACCTCATTAAAAATTGCCATTGATTGAAATAAGGTGCACTAAGCTTGGGTGGATCACCCCTATTGTTTATGTGAGGATGAGGGATTGGTGGGTCAGGCGAATAAAGTGAGAAACCTCACTACAGTCCTCCTTACCACTTCCCTTTTTGGAAGAGGAACCCTTGTTTTTATCTTCGCCCTCCAACTCCTTTTCTTCGGAGTTAGCCTTAGCGTTGTCCTTAGAAATAGGAGTTGTGGCCTCAGTGTAAGATGGATTAGAGGCTGTGGGTGGCATGAAACGCGCCATCATTTCATGCATCTCTTGCATTTGGGTCTCCACAATTTTAATCAAGCTTGTTTCCAAGGTCTTGAGATCACCCATGGTGACTTTACTCCATATGCTCAGCGGAACACGTCAGGCATCAACTATGGTGACATGGAGCGTTACCTATTCCCTGCCCCAGTAAGGGAACCTACTCTGCCAGCCGCTGACGATGAGGACGAGGATGAGGAGTATGATGATGATGAGGAAGCCTACGATAAGGACGAGGATGAGGAGTGATCTCTTGGGACGCTAGCATCGTTCTTTTCCATTTTTGGCATTTTGATGCCAAAGGGGGAGAAGTAGTTCTATTAGGCGTCGAGGAGATTTGCATGGGTCGGGCACAAGAACATTTTCCATTTCATCATTTTATTTATCCTTTCGTGTGCCCATTTAGCGTTGAACTCTATTATTTTCTATTTGGTTTGTGTGTGTGAGACTATGTTGGTCCGTCTTGAGTCATGAGACTATGGATTTATCTCTATGGATCTATCAATGGTTGTCTATAGATTTATCACTATGGAATTCTGGAATTATCAATTTGGATGGATGTATCATTATGTCATTACTCTCAGAAGTCTCAATACGGGGGTTTCTAAAATGTGTCTATCATCATTATTGAGGACTTCATTATGGGTAATATGATACATCTCTCTCTAAATCATCATTTGATATTAGTTTCCAATTCATGAAAAGTCTTGTACCTACATGTGTGCATTTGTATTCAGATGAAAAATTGCTATATGCACACATTTAGGGGGAGTCTTTTTATCTTTGGAATGATGTGTTAATAGGTCTCTATTGCAAATCCTAGCATTATCATCTAACACCAAAAGGGGAAGATTGAAAGAAGATTTCATGATCTCTATTGTTTTGTGTGTTAGATAACAATGCCAAGGATTATTTAACTGGATGTTGAGTGCTGCATATATTCTCCCCAAATACAGCTCAATAGGAGATTTTGGGGGCGGAATATCTGCTCCTGTCAAGGGCCGATTATCCGCCCCACATGGATCACCAAAGATGGACTTGGGGTAGCTCTCTGTTTGGGGGTCGGATTTTTCTCAGATTGTCCGGTTAGGGCCGGAGTTTTTGCCTGTGCCAGATAATCTGTCCCCAGGAATGTTTGACAAGGCTGCCAAGGCACAACTCTCTATTTCAGGGGTGGAATTTCTCCCTGGTTAATTCAACCCGGGCTAGAGTTTTTGGTCTGGCCGGATTATCCGGCCCTACTAAGGCCGGATTATCCGGCCCCCAAGATCTCCAACTGCAGCTTTTTGGATGGGGTATTGGGTATAAATACCCAATCAGATCCTCATTTCAGATCTCTTGGATCCCACGAAAAAGTTCTGCATTGTTCATATTGATTCAAGCACGATCTCCATCTTCGACCACTCAAAGGATCAGGACTTTGGGGAATGGAAGGAGGAGACTTTGCTATTCATCAGCACCAATCAAGATCTTCATTTCCCCTCCATTCAATTGAAGGATTCTTGATCTAGAGCTTGATGTCTACGCAAGCTTCTATTCTTGTAGACAGTGTTGGGCCTCCAAGTGTAGAGGTTTGTAGAACAGCAACACGTTTCCCTTAAGTGGATCACCCAAGGTTTATCGAACTCAGGGAGGAAGTGGTCAAATGTATCCCTCTCAAGCAACCCTGCAATGAAGATACAAGAAGTCTCTTGTGTCCCCAACACACCCAATACACTTGTCAGGTGTATAGGTGCACTAGTTCGGTGAAGAGATGGTGAAATACAAGTAATATGAATGATTATAAGTGGTAATTGCAATATGAAATAAGAGTGGTAGTAAGCAAACATGTAACAGGACTGATTGTAAACGGTGTTCCAATGCTTAGAAACAAGGCCTAGGGATCATACTTTCACTAGTGGACACTCTCATATAAATATCTTCTCTTCATGATGCTACCCTGAACTACTCTCTGGTTGGGCGATGTAGGGCTATAATATCACACCTTAAAGTTCGCATTCCCCATCTAGATAACCCCTCACTATCACCTTGAGCACTAGATGGTTCCAACAAACACCACAATCTCATAGAGACATCCAACTCAAATTATACTCATGATAAGTATTTATGTAACCTTAGCCTAAGTGCCACACGGTGTGCACACTGTCAACTTCACACACGTGGGGATAAGCAGAGATTAATTAAAGCACTTGATTAGCAGAATAGATATATAGATTACAAAGCTCATGATCTCATAAGATCATGCATAGAGAGAGATAGAGAGATGAACACATAGCTACCAGTAGAGCCCTTAGCCTCGAGAGAGAACTACTCCCTCCTCATCATGGGAGTCAGCAACGGCGATGGAGATGGCGGTGGAGTCAATGGAGATGGCTCCAAGAGCACTTCCCCATCCCGGCAGGGTGCCGAGACAGAGACTTATGTCCCCCGAATCGCCTCTTCGGTGGCGGCGGTGCTGCGGAACTTTTGGTGGAATTCTAATCTGGTCTCTAGGGTTTTCGTCTCGGGGGGAATATATAGGCGAAGGGGCGAGGTCGGTGGCCGCCCGAGGGGCCCACACCAGGTGGCTACGTGCCTAGGGATGGCTGCGCCACCACCAGGTGTGGCCACCCTGGTGCGCCACTTCGTCTCCCCTCCGGACTCCGTGTTCCTTCTGGTAAAATATTGACTTTGGCTTTTGTTCTGTCCAATTCCGAGAATATTTTCTTACTAGGTTTTCTGAAACCAAAAATAGCAGAAAACAGGCAACTGGCGCTGTGGCATCTTGTTAATAGGTTAGTTCCAGAAAATGTATAAAAATACCTCAAAGTGTGAAAAAAAACATAAGAAAGTTGATATAAAACAAGCATGAAACATCAAAAATTATAGATACATTTACGACGTATCAGAGCCTCTCATGATTTTCTAGATCTTGGTTACAATTATTGATAAACTTGT
Organism: Avena eriantha; assembly: GCA_910589775.1. Classification (NCBI taxonomy): domain Eukaryota; kingdom Viridiplantae; phylum Streptophyta; class Magnoliopsida; order Poales; family Poaceae; genus Avena; species Avena eriantha. The sequence continues at coordinate 194,472,281 of OU342746.1, read as the reverse complement.
TTCTTGTGGCAGATTGTTGTCATCACGGGAGCCACCAATTGAGTTGTGTATGCGTGCCCCGCTAGTGTTGTAAAGGCACCAATTCCCGCCTAGAAGGGTACCAAATATTGGAATGTGGATCTTGCCTCTCATGGCAAGATCCATCGGAGAACAGGGTGATGCCTTTTGTGGTGTGGTGGTCTTAGTACCGCCCACCCCTCCTACGCATACGTACTTCCCTTAACAAGGAAGGAACTGCGGTAAAACAAATCATGTGTCTCCGCGTGCTCCACTACAGTTACCTCGTTCCACTCTTTTCGCCTTTACTCGCTTAGTAGTTAGGTTGACATATAGGGAAATTCATGTTAAATGCATATCTAGAGAATTTACCTTTGTGTTAAGCCTACAACTGAAAAGAACTAAAATTTGGAGTAGCACCTATTCACCCCCCTCTAGGTGCCCATACGATCTGTTTCAACAGTAGAGTGTGATGTAGCTCCCATAATGGTTTGCCATATGTTACTTGGCCGGCCGTGGCAGTTCGAAAAAGGTGCTTTACATGATGGTCGCACAAATGCATACACCTTCAAATGGCTTAACAATACATGTGTTTTGCAACCGATGACTCGTAGCCAAATAATTGTGGATAATGCAAAGGCTTTAGCAAGGGTGCAAACCACACAACCTACTTGTGACAAGAGTGGTGAGCTAGAGAATCACAATATAGCGAGTGAGAGCCAAAAGCCAAACTCGAGTGGAAAAAATAAGAGTGTTCTTTCCACCAAAAGTGAAATGAGAGAAGTTAGGAATAATCCATCCATCTTGCACTACGTCCTCATTTGCAAGGGACTAACACAAGGGGATAATGACTTGACAAATATTCCTCCCTCTTTGATGGCTATTTTGCAGGAATTTAAGGACGTGTTTCCCGAAGAGCTCCCTCATGGACTACCTCCTCTTTGCGGAATCGAGCACCGTATTGACCTCGTACCCGACACACCTCTTCCAAACCGCGCTGCCTACCGTATGGACCCGTAGGAGGTAAAGGAGATCGAACGCCAAATCAAACAACTTGTCTCCAAAGGTTTGATCCAAGTGAGCATTAGTCCAAGTGTGGTACCCATGATTCTTGTCTCAAAAACGGATGATACATTGCATTTATGCATGGACTTCCGTCCAATCAATGCTACTACTGTGTTATAGACATCCTATACCACGTCTTGACGACATGCTTGATGAGTTGTGTGGAGCCACTATTTTCTCGAAAATTGATCTTCGGAGTGGTTACCATCAAATACACATGGCAGAAGGTGATGAGTGGAAAAACACCCTCAAGACCAAACTTGGTCTCAATGAATGGTTGGTCATGCCTTTTGTCTTATCTAATGCCCCATCCACCTTCGTGCGCCTTATGAATCCTATTTTGAGATCTCTCACTGGGAAAAGTGTTGTTGTCTATTTTGATGATATTTTTGTTTATAGCAAGTCGCTTGCGGAACATGTTATACATGTTAAGGAGGTTTTGCAAATCCTTCGAAACGAAAAGCTATATGTTAACCTTCCCAAAGTGTACTTTTTCTAAATACAAGTTGATTTTTCTTGGTTTTGTTGTTTCTTCGAATGGAACTGAAGTTGGTGTTTCCAAGGTAAAGGACATATGAGATTGGCCCATTCCCACAAATGTGAGTGAACTTCGAAGTTTTCATGGGTTGGATGGTTTCTATCGTTGCTTTGCAAAGGATTTCTCTACCATTGCTTGCCCTCTCAACAAGTTGACCAAAAAGAATGTCACTTTCGTGTGGGGAAATGCACAACAAAAGCTTTTGATGAGCTTAAAAAGAGGCTCACTGAAGCACCTCTTCTTGCTTTAATGGATTTCACAAAAACTTTTGAGATAGAGTGTGGAGCTAGTTGTATTGGCATTGGAGGAGTCCTCATGCAAAATTGACGTCCTATTGCTTACCATAGCAAGAAACTTGATGGTGCATGATGACTGCAAGTGCATAGATTGTCTGTAGCTAGTTTCGAAATAAAGATATCGATCCCACAGGGAGCAGGAGTCTGAAGTCTAATAACTCTTGAATTAAATACTACAACAGAAATGCTAAATAAAGTTCTAAGTAACAATATAAAATGCGAGTATTGCGTAAAAAGGTGTTTTGAGGTTTTGGTATAAGAGCAACAATAATAAGTAAAGTAAAACAACTGAACACAGAAAATAAGTATCGCGCATGTAAGAGAGATTGGAACTACAATAGGGAAAAAGCGTTCTCAGGGAGTAGCGGATACACCACTAGCATTAAAAAGAGCTAAGGTAAAGATTATTATCATGAACATTCTCAACTATGTATGTGTGGGAGAAACTCCGTTTTTGGACAAATAGGCAGCAACCACTGCTCACATCATCCTCATAACCACAATAGCTAGCAATCGACATCAATCGAATTACTGCGCTATTAAGAGACTTAATCCCGTAGGACGTATCCTATGGCATGGATAGTGTTCCGTGTGTTTCCTCAGTTCCCAAGTTGATACGTAAGGAGTTCCAATAGCTTTATAGTCACTGTAAGTGCTAACACACCTCCATCTACCAACAAGTAGTTCCCTCCATCAAGTCCCCATAAGAGGAAAATATTGAGAGGTCGACTTCTCCCAACATCAAGATGAAGACAATCTAGCACATGGTCACAACGATGAATATCATAATAAACTTTATCTTATTTCAATCTCATACTAGGGTTTCTCCATCTCCCCAAGAACTAGAGATCTACTCAGACATGGAGGCAATCAACATCATGGCAAAAATAATGGAATCTATCATAGATGAATAGTACTTGTATAAATCCACAACGAGTACGGAAATTACAACAAGATCTAGACAAGATGTAGATGGGATGGATGGAGATGGTGGAGATGTAGCGGTTGATGATGAAGATCGATGCCTTAGCCTCCCGGATCTGCGCAGGGCAAAGATGGATCCCGGTGGACGAGTTCCCCTCCAGATGCCTTCCAGAGGTGAGGTTTTGGCGATTTCTGGTTGTTCTATATGTCTTCTCTCTGATCCAATTTCATGGGGTGAAACTATTTGAGGAGGCAATGGCAGCGCCAACTATACGGCGGGAACTATACAGCCGGAAAATTTATTCCCGCCGTATAGTTGGTCGTTAAACCATCTATACGCCTTGTTCACTTCGGGTTTCTTCTGGCATTATTAATATTTCCCAAATAAGCAATTTATGTTGTTTTTGACTCCTTTTGTCCTTAGTACAAATGCTCCAAGAATTGTGTCCATTGTATCCATCATCTGTCCTGATCCCGGTGAAAATAGACATAAAATATGCGCGTGAACGCCGTAAAATACCAAGATCCTACATCTAAAATGCAAAATAATAATATAAAACACGATGCAAATATGCACTCATCAACTTTCCCAAGCTTAGACTCTTGCTCGTCCCGAGCAAGTTTAGCTTAATGGATGTGATCCTCATACTCATGAAGCTGAGTCGATAAAATAAACGAGGCAGTTGCAACATGTATTTATCATATATGATACATAGGAATAAGTTCATGAATAGTACCTTACTTGAACCATCCGAATAATATTAGCAGGCTTCCACACCTTAGCATTTAATAGTTCACAAAAGATTACTCTCAATATAATGTAAAAGTATTCAGTTCAACCGAATGAGTTAGTGAGGTAGTCCCAAGTGTTTTAGGATTATCATATTCACTTGGGATTCAAAATCTCAAAACATCTCTTTGTCATACTACAATATAGTGGTGTATGGTCACCATGGGCAGCCCACTATTTCCCATATACGACGCGGATTTGCTGCCCATGGTGGCTGCGGTGCACGTCTTGTCCACCGTCCGATTGTGTGGTGCATATGCTTCTTGATGAATATATGGTGATCATGGATGTGAGGATTGTTTAACGGAGTTGATTCGTCCGTCATCTACGGAATTTAGCATTCGCCGCGAACCTTCCACCGCTGGCCACATGCATCGGTCAGTGTTTTCAAAGGTTACTCACGGTGCACGGGCATGCAACACAAGCAACCATGTCTAAGCACGTAGGGCGGGCGAGAAGTGTATTCACATACGGATCACGGATGACATACACAGACAACTGGCATTAAATACCTGATTAGCGCGCGTACACATGTGCATTATCGGTATGCTTAAATACGGCGCCATCATTCTCACCCTTACGTAGCACTTTACTGGGTCTTTTGGCCTACCCATCGCAAAAATCGTTCACTCAATGCAGAACCAACGTCGACTTGTTCTAAGTACTTGAAGCCAACATGCACGTATGTACAAGGTCTTTGAAAGTGAGATGATTACTACCATGTTTCCCGTACGTCTAGGACCAACGTTGGAACCCATCCACTACCGTGCTGACTCAATTAAACCATGCTTACTATAAGTTTTCAGCTGGACAATGGTTGGTACGCTGGGACAACCGTGCGGCAAGCACGTGTGCATGCCGGTGTCTCTCAACCGTGGGACATGGGTGTGTTTTGCGCCGACTCCATGTCTTCTACGGACGTCGTGCAACCGTGCGGTGCGGCATGGGTGTTTTTTTCCGCTACCGTGTAATCATGATGCATGGATGTCTTCTGCTGCCGTGATGCTCTCAGGGTAAAACTCGTTAGAGATTTTGTGAAGGGCTGCCGTTTGCTACATACCCGTGTGCTCTCTTAATATAATTGGACGGTGGATACCCTATGCACCGTGGTCACCATGGACAGCCCACTATTTCCCATATATATATACCAGATATATTATACTCGTGCATCCGAGAAGAAAAATAATTTTTTTTTCGTGTGAGCTGCTCGCATTAGGTTTTCGGCCCCCTTATTCTGAAAGTCACAAAGGGACATACATGCAAAATATTCCTCCAATAGCCACTAGCTACCACATGCAACGGTCAGCTTGTTGCCTAGCCAAACACGGCTAGTTTTTGCTTCCAGCACGGAGTGTCTATTTAACCGCATGCTCCAGGTCATGGCAGTCTACACTTTATCAAGCAGTTTCCAACACACATCACCGCTCGACCGCTGTATTTATCTCTTCCATGTCAAAGATGAACCTAGAGAGGAGCGACTGCTACATGGGGATCTCCAAGTTTCCATGTAAAATGTTCAAGCTTTAGTAGTTTGCATGTTGAAGATGGATTCCTTCTTAGTTAATTAATGCCTAGTGGAAAGGATAAAGGGTTTGATCACAGCCAAAGCATGCATGCATGCGGGTATGTGGTCCTTGCATGTGAGAGAACTGACCCCATTCTCCACATATGTCCTTGTGGTCTATTGCTGTGTGAAAACAACTAATGTATGCGTAATACTAGTTTGCTGCTGGCCACCGATTAAATAGTGTGCGGTATGCACTAGCTACCGTGCTGCATGCATATGTTCTCAAGCCACTGTGCTCTCGGACTGAACCTCGTTACGGCTCTGACTAGCTCTGCCGTGTGTTCCGTTGACACCGGTTGCTCTCTTTATCTGATCCGACGGTGATTAGCCCATGCACCCCGGTCACCATGGGTACCACACTATTTTGCATATATATATATACATATATATATATATATATGCTCACACTTTTGTTTAAGTGCTGTGCAAAGGAGCTAGTCATACATTCCACTTCATGTAGGAATTCAAAGTTTAATGATCTCAATTACCAAATTCCAATTGTATATGAAGCAACCTTTATAGCTTGAATATTCTACCTCATCTTCAACTCACTCTAATTTGATAGCACTTTTTGTTTTCCTTTGTTCAAGGTTTCTTTTTCAACTTACTGATTAGATAATTTTTCTTTCTTTGTAAATCAAACCATGTACCTACAACATATTGACCAAATTATCTTTGTATGTTCCATACCAATGGTGTGGAAGACTCCTATTGCTATCATCAAGTGCAAGTAAAATGATACTAAGGACATTTACATATCCAATAGGATAAACACAAACTCAATAATGCTCCATATGTGATAATAAACTCGGAATTTCATAAAAGGGATCGACTATTCCTGAAGGGAATTCTAATGATGCCAATTTTATTTCTAGTTCGAACTAATGCAAAACTAAAATAGTAATGTAAAAACTTATAAGATAGATTACAAGGTCTGAAAGATCTCCCGAAGCTTGGAATCAAGCCAGGCAGGATAATCCGTGATTATTGTAGATCACTGTGGTGCCATGGCATGTAACACCGCGGTGCGTAGCTTCTTGTTGGTATCCTCCAGAGTAGTGATGCGGCTGTAGCATATGTGCAAATCAGATTGCAAAGTGTCCACTTTATCTGTGAGTTTAGTCACCAATGGGAGAAGAACACCTTTCTTCTCTATCTCCTTGAGACGGTGGCGGACTTCAACGCGATGTAGTAGCTCTTGCTTCTGATATATCTCCAGTGCTTGCACGCGGTCCTTGGTCCTAGGGGCAGCTTCCTCTTTCTCATCCATGATTGATGGATCGAGGAAGTGGAAACCGTTCCTCCACTCTTCTTGAGGCTTCACCCTCATACGAGCACCAATAGTAGGCTTCGAGAGTGGCGCCGTCGCTCCATTGCTAGCACCTGCACCAAGATTAGGTAATTCCTTACGCTTGTGCGGCCTGGAGTTCGTGGTGATGAACTTTACCATCTCCACACGCCCTTTTCCATGCGGCTTGCGACCTTCTCTCTCTAGTTGAGCTCTCTTTATTGCCACCCAGTTGATCTCCGGTGGATCATAAACATCGCGATAGATGTAGATGTCGCTCACTTCATCGGAATCATTGTTGTATTAGCTTGGATCGACGTACTCCTTGTACCCTGGGCTAAACCTCTCCACCTCCTCGTCGTCGTCCTCCATGTACGGGATGTTAGAGCGGTACTTGGAAGGAGCAATGAGACCCAGGGGTTTTCCATGGCCTGGGGCAGGATAAAGCATTGCTAGATTGGTTCCTGGAGATTATGATTAGAGCGAGAGACAATGGCAATATATAAGGGGGTCAGAGGTCGGTAAAACTCACGAAAACACCAAATTTACGCCCAAGAAAAGAATATTAATGGAATAGGAAAAGAAATCACGGATTTGGAGGAGTCATGCCGCGTAACGACCAACTATACAGACGCGGCCCGTATAGCTCTGGCCGTATAGTTGGTTCCGGGCAGATATTTCCAAATATCTCGAGTCTAGGTCGGTTAAGGTACGACTCGGAACCGACAATTACATTTTTTATATGACAATCGGGAAAACTAAAAAGTAAATGAAGATGTCTGAGAGTTTAACGACCAACTGTACAGCCGGAATTTTATCTCCGGTCGTATAGTTGCGACCGTATAGATACAGACACCAAAAATCGAAAATGCCTGAGAGTTCAACGACCAACTATACGACCGAAATTATTTACTCCAGTCGTATAGTTGCGACCGCATAGATCCAGACATCAAAAACAGTTTCGCAAACAAGATACAGAGGGTTTAACGACCAACTATATGGCGGGAGCTTTCTCTCCGGTCGTATAGTTGCTCCCGTATAGTTGGTAAAAACCTCTAGAAACCTCAGAAAAACACAAGGAATTCAAAGGCAAAAAAATTAGGAGTAAAATCTATGAAAATAAATCACTTATTTGAGTAAGAACACTTACCTTGAACTTACCGTTTACTTATTCGAGGATGACAAGTTCCTCCAACAACAAAGACTTCTTCTCTTTTGGAGGAATTGACCTTAGTTCATTGAATAATTCTCGCAAGAGAAAATCACCAGGACTAAAGTTTCTCTCAATAAGATTGGTGTCTTGCTTGGCAAATATGGACACTACATCCAACATCTTTATTTCTTGCCTCTGCATGATCTATAACTCAAATTCTTGAAGTAAAAGAATCCAACAGATCAGTCTTGGCTTATGGTTCTTCCTCTCAAGGAGTTTTTTTAAACCATCACGATCCGTATGAACTCTTACTTTTGCATCAACTATATAAGAATGTAATTTATCGCAAGAGAAAAATACAGCAAAAAGTTCCCTTTCTTCCCTAGGATAATTCTTTTGAGCACTATTGAGAGTTCTACTAGCATGATGTATAATATTAAATCTGCGACCTATGTGTTGTCCCAGAGTTACTCCTACAACATCATCACTAGCTTCACATATTAAGTCAAAAGTCATATCCCAGATAGGTGGTTTAATGATAGGAGCATGGAATTAATCATTTTTAAGTTTATCAAAGGCTATAAGACATTTATCATCAAAATTAAATCTTACTCCCTTTTACAGGAGGTTAGTCAAAGGCTAAGATATTCCGAAGAATTTTCTAATGAACCTTCTATAAAAACCCACATGACCAAGAAAACTTCTTGTACCTTTTATATCCCTAGGTTGTGGCATTCTCTCCGTGGCCTCAACCTTAGCTCTATCCACTTCAATTCCCTTACCTGATACCTTATGTCCAAGGACTATACCTTCTTTGACCATAAAATGACACTTCTCCCAGTTTAGAACAAAATTGGTTTCTTCGCAACACTGCAAAACTCTTTTGAGATAATCCAAACAACTAGTAAACGAAGTTTCATAGAAATAAAATCATCCATAAATACTTCCATTATCAGTTCTACAAAATCCGAAAAAATAGCAGTCATGCTTAAAAAGTAGCTGGAGCATTACATAAACCAAACGCATACGTCGGTAAGCATGTAAACCATAAGAACTAATGAAAGTTGTTTTAAGTTGGTCATCATGATGAACAACTATTTGAGAAAAACCAGAGTATCCGTCCAAGTAGCAAAAATGAATGTGGTTTGCTAACCTTTCTAAAGTTTGATCTATGAACGGTAAAGGATAGTGATCTTTCCAAGTTTCTTTATTCAATTTCCTGAAATCTTTTCACATCCTATGTCCAACAATAGTTCTAGTAGGTATCAACTCATTGTTTTTGTTAGGAACAACAGTAAAATCACCCTTCTTAGGGACACAATGAACAAGACTTACCCAGTCACTTTCTTTAACAGGATAGATTATACGTGCGTCCAATAGGCGTACAATTTTTTTCTTACCACTTGATACATTGCAAATGTATCTATAATTTCTGATGTTCCATGCTTGGTTTTATCTACTTTCTTGTGTTTTGTCCACACTTTGGAGTACCTTTCATATGATTTCTTGGACTAACCTATTAATAAGTGCCACAGTGCCAGTTGCCTGTTTTCTGCTGTTTTTGGTTCCAGAAAGATAGAATATGAATATTCTCGGAATTGGACGGGACAAAAGCCAAAGTTGATATTTTACCGGAAGACTCACGGAGCCAGAATACGAGACGGAGTAGTGCTAGGGCCTGGCCACACCATGTGGTGGCGCGGGTTAGCCCTGGCCGCGCCACCAGGTGGTGTGGGCCCCTTCGGCCTCCACCGACCTTGCCCTCTGGCCTATAAGAAGCCTCCTGATGCATAAACCCTAGATAGTGAAGCCTCCAGCCACGAAAAGTTCCACAGCGCCGTCGCCACCGAAGGGGAGATTCGGGGGACAAAAAGTCTCTATTCCGGCACCCTGCCGGGATGGGGAAGTGCCCCCGGAGCCATCTCCATCGATCTCCACCACCATCTCCATCACCGTTGCTGATTCCCATGATGAGGAGGGAGTAGTTCTCTCTCGAGGCTAAGGGTTCTACCGATAGCTATGTGTTCATCTCTCTCTCTATGCATGATCATATTGTGATCATGAGCTTGTAATCTATAGATCTACCTTGCTACTCAAGTGCTTTAATAGATCTCTGCTCTCCCCATGTGTGTGAAAGTGACAGCGTGCTCACCATGGTGGCACTTAGGCTAGAGATTACAAATACTTGTTATGAGTTATATTTGGAGTTGGATGTCTTTATGAAATTGTGTTGTTTGTTGGACTCATCTAGTGCTCAAGGTGACAGTGTGGGGTTTTCTAGATGGGAAAGGCTTACTTTGAGGTGTGTTGTTATAGCCCTACCATCGATTAGAGTGTTCAACCAGCGAGTAGTTAAGAGTAGTATCATAAAGAGAGGATATATTTATGAGAGAGTGTTCACTAGTGAAAGTATGATCCCTAGGCCTTGTTTCTAAGCTTTGAAACTCCGTTTGCAACTAGATCTATTACATGTTTGCTTGCTTCCATCCTTATTTCAGTTTGCCTTTAGTCTCTTCCACGCCATCAAGTTATTTTCTATCACCGTTACCACTTATAATTATTTATACCACTTGCATTTCACTATCTCTTTGCCGAACTAGTGCACGTATACACCTGACAAGTGTATTGGGTGTGTTGGGGATACACAAGACTTCTTGTATCTTGCTTGCAGGGTTGCTTGAGAGGGGATACCTTTGACCACTTCCTCCCTGAGTTCGATAAACCTTGGGTGATCCACTTAAGGGAAAACTTGCTGCTGTTCTACAAACCTCTGCACTTGGAGGCCCAACAACTGTCTACAAGAATAGAAGTGCGTAGACATCACCACTTCCTTCATTTTGGGCTTCGGTATTCTATCAAATTCTGCAACTGGTTTAGCACCTTCTTCCATGAATATTCGATGGTCGGTTATCATGGGACTAATGCCCTTCAAATCATCCATTGAGTACCCAAAGGCCTTGCGATGCTCCTTGAGTATTTTCATGAGTTCTTGTTCTTCTTCTCCTGAAAGTTTAACACTAATAATAACAGGAAATTTATTTGTATCATCTAAAAATCTGTATTTAAGATTATCTGGTAGAGTCTTCAATCCGGGGGGTGGTAATTCCTCATCCCCTCTCTTTTCTGGCTCTTCAAAATCCTCATTAGTTGGAGGCTATATAATGGGAAGTGAATCGAATTCATCTTCTGGTTCTTCTATGGACTTGTCCTCCATAACTATTTCTTCATAATTTAAGTCTTCATTTATTTCTTCTTTTTGATCACTAAAGAAGAGAGCTGCCATTTCCTCATTAGTTTTCTCTTTCTCTTTCTTCTTGTATTTGTGGAGGCCTGTCTTTAAATTTGGAAAAGTGGAATTCTTTTTCCGCTTCCCCAAGCTTGAGAGACACAATCTCCTTTTTGAAATCAACACTGGCACCTACATCACTCAAAAAGTTTCTTGCAAATATAATAGGGCAAAGGGTGTCAGCTGACATATCAACAACTACAAAATCTATAGGAAAGTTTTTATTGCCAATTGTGATAGTTGCATGTTCAACTACTCCCATGGGAATTCTAAGAGTTTTATTGGTGCTGACTCGTGTAATAACGAGCTAGTTGGGGAACCCCAAGAGGAAGGTATGATGAGCACAACAGTAAGTTTCCCTTAGTTATGAAACCAAGATTATCAATCCAGTAGGAGCAAGGAAACGGCTCAAAGGTGTTGCCAACTGAGCCTTGGCAGGGCGCACTACCGGTGCTAGCAGCAACGTGGAATCCTGCACAACACAACCACATAACTTTTCCCCAACTTGCGATGAGGTTGTCAATCTCACCGGTTTTGCTGAAAACAAAGGATTAAACGTATCGAGTGGAAGAAAGTAAAATCTTGCAGAAAGTAAACAGAAAACAGTAAACAGTTGTAGATTGATGGTAAAAGAAAGGACCGGGGTCCATAGTTCACTAGTGGTGGTTCTCCTTAAGATAGATAACATGTTGGGTGAGCAAATTACAGCGGGGAAATTGACAAACATTAAGAAAGCATACAAGCATATACTAATCATCTTGACTCCTTTGAGATTTGATTGGGCATTACAACATTATACATAGACCGCCATCCAACTGCATCTATGACTAAGAATCCACCTTCAGGTTATCATCCGACCCCCCTCCAGTATTAAGTTGCAAGCAACAGATAATTGCATTACACATTGCGTGTAAAGTAAACAATACGATTGTTCTATGAACAAAGGATTGTTGTTTTCTCCCTAGTAGCAACATCACATCTAGTACCTTAGAGATTTCTGTCACTTCCCCAGATTACTAGAGGCATGAACCCACTATCGAGCATAAATACTTACTCTTGGAGTTGCTAGCATCTACTTGGCCAAGATAGCTACTAACAACGGAAAGCATGCAAGATCACAAATAACAAAGCCATGATAGAATCAATAATCAATCTGAAATAGCATCTCAATATCCATCGGATCCCCGCAAACACAACATGTATGATTACAAATAGATGATCTTGATCATGAACGAAGCTCACAAGATCTAAACATGATAGCACAAAGGAGAAGAACCAGCCATCTAGCTACTACATGGACCCGTAGTCCAGAGATGAACTACTCACGCATCACACCGGAGGCTTGAATGATGATGAAGAAGGCCTCCAGGGTGAATTCTCCCCTCTGGCAGGGTGCCAGGAAGAGCTTCAGATCCCTCCCGATCTAGGGATGGAGATGACGGCGACTACCGACTCTTTCGTGGAATTTTGATTGGGTACTTAGGGTTTCTGTATCGGAGGCATCTTATAGTCGGAAGGGGAGGCCGAGGGGGTACCTATGGGCGGCCAGAGCACCCCCTGGCACGGTCCAGGCTTGGCCGTGCGGCCAGGTGGTGTGGCGGCCCCTGGCCCCTCTCCATCTCATATTCTGGCTCCGTGTCCTCCTCGGTGAAAAACTTACTTTGGCTTTTGTCCCATCCAATTCCGAGAATATTCATTTTCTGACTTCCTAGAACCAAAAACAGTAGAAAACAGGCAGCTGGCACTGTGGCATCTTGTTAATAGGTTAGTCCAAGAAAGTGTATGAAAAGTACTCCAAAGTTGGAACAAAACATAAGAAAGTAGATAAAACCAAGCATGGAACATCAAAAATTATGGATACGTTAACAATGTATCAATTGGCTAACATGATTGTCATATCAGTATTTTCAATTGTAGCCGGTTCTATTTCTTCTTTTATTTCTAAATAGAAATCATAAGATATAACATTAACTTTGGTGCCAAGATCGCAGAAACCAAAATGCGAGGTTTCTTTAAATATGCAGGGAAGGGTAGGCTTACCCACATCTTTTATCTTTATTTTACCTTCAACCAATACGGAAGTCTATGTATCAACTTCAACTATGTTACAATCTGCATACATAGCCAAATTGCTTCCTTGGTTACCTCTTCATCTTTGATTTCTTCTAGATGTTCTACAACTTCTGGCATAATTTCCTGTTCCTTCTTCTCATGTACTGCTTTAACATGTTCATATTCAAAAATATGCTTTTGTGCAGTGTTAGGGAAAGGTATGTCATATGTTGAATCTATGGAGGCCAGTGTTGCTTTAACTTCTTTCTTCTTTTCAGGTTTGGGTGGTGGATCATACTTGACCAAACCCTCTTTTGGAGCTTTCATGTGTTCTGTAAAATCTTTAACAACTTGCAACACAAGGTCTGAATCCAAATAAAGTTCCTTTGATAATTCTTTAACATGGCCCTTTTTATTTTATTCATGAATACAATCATGATCTATTTCTACGCCTCCTTCGCTTCCTAGACCAAAATTCCATGAATCTCTATGATCACGAATTCTATTAAGTAAAGCCCAAACTTTAGTTATAGGAAGATTCATAAAGGCTCCTTCCGTGAAAGAGTCTAGTTCAATTTTATTAGGTTCAATTAGACCGCCATAAAAGATATGCAATAAATACCATTCAGGCAAATCATGATGAGGACATAGATTAAGTAAATCCTTAAATCGGATATAAGTTCTTACTATTCCTTCATTAGGACAGTTCCTCCAAGTCATTATAAGAAGCCCGATTCCAAAAGATTTTGATAATGGGTAATATTTTGCTATAAATTCAGAGGCTAAATTATCCCAAGTAGTAGTGGCTTCTAGGGGTAGAGATCTATACCATGAGAGAGCTAAACTAGTCAAAGTCTAACTAAAAAGTTTAACCACCTCATTAGCGGTATATCCCGTAAATTGAAAAGTGCTACATATATCTTTCAAACATGTAATATGCTCATATGGACCAAGATCTTCTTCATCCCTAGTAAATTTCTTCTTGTGTAGAATACCAAGTGACATGGGTATACCCTACAGGTACTCGAGTTTGGTATATACGGCCTGAATACAGTGGAAGCCCGCGGTGTCGCCAAGGCCCAAGAGAGGACTCGAGTGGCCTACAGACTCTTGATTGCTTGAAGAACAAGAAGAAGCTAAAGATAGTAAGTTCAAAGGGGAAAACCCTAACCTGTAACTGACTCGACCTGCTACCTGAGACCTAGCCTATCTATATAAAGGCTAGGAGGGGCGGCGAGAAGGACACACGCAACCCTAGTTTCCAAAACCCTCGCCAGATTGCATCTGCGCACCATTGTAATCTTCGATGATTCTCAGATGTTGCTCATGCTCTTCTTCTGACTTGGAGTAGAGAAGGATATCATCGATAAACACAACGACAAACTTATCTAGAAACTTCATAAAGATCCTATTCATGAGATTCATGAAATAAGCAGGGGCATTGGTTAATCCCAAAGACATAACCGTATACTCGTATAAACCATAACGAGTAGTAAAGGCGGTCTTCAGAATATCCATTGCACGAATCTTAAGTTGGTGATAACCAGTCCTAAGATCAATCTTTGAGAATACCTGGGCACCAGTCAACTGATCAAATAGATCTTCTATCTTTGGCAAAGGGTACTTGTTTTTGATGGTGACGTCATTCAGCTTTCTGTAATAGGTGCTGACATGGGTATACCTTACAGGTACTCAAGCTTGGTATATACGGTCTAAATACGTACAGGCCCACAGTGTCGCCAAGGCCCAGATGAAAGGATTCGAGTAATCTGCGGACTCTTGATTGCTTGAGAGACAAGAAGAAGCTAAAGATAGAAAGTTTGGAGGGGAAAACCCTAACTTGTAACCGACTCGACCTGCTACCTGAGACCTAGCCTATCTATATAAAGGCTAGGAGGGGGTGGCGAGGAGAACACACGCAACCCTAGTTTTCACAACTCTCGCCAGATTGCATTTGCGCACCATTGTAACTTTCGACTCCCTCGATAATTCCACGAGCAGACAAGCAGGAGTAGGGACCTCTACGAGGCCTGAACCTGGGTAAATCTTTAAGTACCCTGTGTGCTTGTTTGCTAGCTGATAGATGTCTCCAGCGCTCCCTCCTTCTCCAAAACCCAAGTCCATAACAATGGGCATTGATGAGTTAAACCCTCGTCAATTGGCGCCGTCTGTGGGAATTGGGAGTGCTGATGTTGCGGCTTCTTCGTCCCATCAACCGTGATCTACAACTCCGCAACAGCGGAGATTCGCCAGCTCTTCGGCGCATTCGACTTCACCGTCCACACGTCGGCCACTCGCCCGTCCTTCGAGTCCGTGGGCGATGGAATCAGCCTAGCGATCGGGAGCTTCCGTTTCCAAGTTGGTCAGATGGGCACGCTTCGCATCCCTGACCAGCCAACAGTGCCGACGATTGCCCCAGCATCATGGTTCCCTCCATCGATCGGCACCCTCAGTGAGCTCAACGACCCGACAACAGTCAAGAACATGGTTAGCGACAATAGTCGCGACTCCGATTTGAGCGATTGGCCACGACTGAAGATAGGGCCTACGGCTCCGGATCTGAAAGTTGCGGGAGCAGCAACTTCCCCAACCACTTCATGTGCGCCGTCATTAACGCGGGTGACACCTCCGCCAACCGTGGCAACACGGGCAACCATGGCAACGAAACCGACCCGCCTAACGGCGGCATACCCAATGGTGGACCAACGCCCAACGACGACAATCGCGTCCCCATCGACAACGGAGGAGCAGTCGAACCTCCAACCATAATAAACGAGCAAACCGGCGAACGCGTCGTGATCAGGCTCAACGAGCAAGAATGGGCTCACTGCCGCGAGGCCCTGCGAGGCACTCCTCTACCCTTCGGATCTCCACAAGAACTGCTGATGGGCTACCACTGGCTCCTGAAGGAAGAATTCAAGCGCCAAGTACAAACAATCGCGCAACTCGAGGCGCGCAAAAAAGCAGCAGACGAGTCGAGCCTTCGTCGTGCTGGGCTCTCCTCCCACGGAGGATCCTCCTCAAAGGGCAACGAGTACATCGCCAAAAAGAGGCAATCTCGAATGGCCCATCTCACCGAGCAAAAATGCATAGAGGCTACAAAGGTCCTCGACTTCAGCTCTATGACGGTCGATACACGGGGCAACGTGGTCCCCAAGACGCCGCAGGCCGTGGTGACAGCAGCCACCATGTACCTCCTCAACAACCAGCCGCCAGCTGGAGATCCCCGGGCCGCCATGCACTGATCTACGATCGCGGGCTTGGGACTAATCGAGGCTGCCCTCGACAAGGAGCCAACACCAGAGCCGAAAAAGGGCAAAGCGCTAGCAAAGCGCTACTCCTCGCCCTCATCCAGCAACGACAGTCACGACCTGTCTCGACGCCGCTGCTCACGGCGACACGACCGCGACTATGATGCGCGCAACGACCTCAGGCAGCGCAAAATTGACAAATCAAGGGCGCGACGTGCCTGGTTGGCTGACTCGGAAGAGGAAGATGTGGAGCTCTGCGGTGCCAGATGCTTCAGCAGATCCATCAGGAAAAAGCGAATGCCTAAGGGGTTTAAACTCCCGTCGGAGAACCCGAAGTTTGACGGCCTATAGGACCAAAAGATCTGGCTGGAGGACCACATCTCCTCCGTTAGGCTCCACGGCGGCAGTCGAAGAACGGCCATGCAATGCTTACAGCTACAGCTGTAAGGCGCCGCCCGAGCATGGCTCAACAACCTCCCACGCGGATCCATTCGCAGTTGGGATGAGCTGGTTTACAGCTTCGTGCGCAACTTCAAGGGCACGTATAAGCGGCCTGCATCAATCGAAGAGCTAAGATGCTGCCAGCAAAGATCGGGCAAATCGCTACGCTCCTACATCCAAAGGTGGTCCATCATCAAGAACTCCGCAGAGAATATCTCGGAGGATCGCGCGATTGACGCATTCAACAGCGGCGTCTGCCGCCTAGAACTCAGGGAGGAGCTGGGCCGCTCAAAGCCCAAGACCATCGACCACCTGATGGAAATAGCGAATCGGTCGCGTTCACTCCGATGAGGAGGCGGAGCTCGAGCGCAGACACGATCGCCGAGGCAAACGCCGCATGCGCATCTACGATGACCGCCACGACGTCAACATGGTCGCAGCTGGCTACGCCGACAGACGCGACGATAACCGCAACAGCGGATACCGTAGCAGCGGATACCGCGACTCCGGGAAAACCACACAAGTGTGGCAACGCCGCAATCGCGATGAGGCACCCGCGACATCCATTGAGGACAAACTGTACGGGCCATGTACGGCGCACTTCTACATCGACAAGCATGATGGAAAGAACAAGTCCAGCCACCTCCTCAAGGACTGCCGCGAGTTGCTCAAATTGCATGAGGGATTGGTTCGGATGAATCGCAACGCAGTTGAAAGAGGCTACGGAGCTGCTCCAGGCGCCATGGCACATGGCGCTCCTCCACCACCACCCGGGCCACCCCCGAATGCAGCTGCGCCGGAACAGCACCACGGAGGCAAACCGTACCCACGGGCCATGGGCACCATGATGATCCAAAAGGGACGCCCCTCGAATCGGGTGCAGAAGGCCATCACTCGCCAAGTCAACCGGGCCACACACTCGCCACCATCTACTACTGAGTACCTCAGCGAAAGCGAGTCCTGCATCACCTTCGACAAACGCGATCATCCGCCTCAAGTACCCCGTCCAGGCCATTGCCCCCTCGTACTTGAGGCGCAAATCGAAGGCTTCGACATGAGCCGCGTCTTCATGGATGGCGGAAGCGGCATCAACCTTATATTCGCGAGTACCTTGCGAGCAATGAGGATCCCTCTAACCTGCGTGGAGGCCTCAGACACAACATTCCACGGCATCGTCTAGGGAAAAGGCATATATCCCCTGGGCAAAATCAACCTCGACGTCATCTTCGGCACACCAAAAAACTTTTGGCGCGAGCGCATCGACTTTGAGGTCGTCGACTGGCCCTCGCAGTAACACTGCATCCTCAGGCGCGTCGCGTTTGCTAGGTTCATGCCGGTGCCACACTACGCATACCTGCAGATGAAAATGCCAGGTCCTAATGGTGTCATCACAATCAACGGGAGCTTCGAGAGATCTGACAGTTGCGACAGGGAATTCAACAGAATCTCCCAGTCCTTCGGCATGCAGGAAGAACTTGCAAGACTAAAGGAGTCAACAGACAACAGTCTGCCTCCCCCGAGCCGGCCAAGTTCACCTGATCTATCCTTCGACTCATCGGTGCACACAAAGAAAGTGCAGGTCCACCCATCGGACCCTGCCAAGACGGCCCTCATCGCCAACAACTTGAGTCCCGCATAGGAACTCGCGCTCGTCGAATTCCTCCGTGAGCACTGAGAAATTTTCGCCTGGTGTCCAGCGAACATGCCAGGAGTTCCCAGGGAATTCGCCGAGCACGCACTCAACATCAACCCAGACGCAAGGCCGGTCAAGCAAACAATCCGGCGATTATCTGAGCCAAGAGAAAAGGCAGTTGGAATGGAGATCAACAGACTCCTCGACGCCAAATTCATACGCGAGATCAAGGAGAGTACTTGGCTTGCCAACACGGTGCTAGTACCAAAAAAGGGCACGGATATCCTGCGGATGTGCGTGGACTTCGCCTCTTTAAATAAGCACTGTACAAAGGATCACTTCCCGCTACCGCGAATCGACCAGATCATCGACTCCACCGCAGGATGCGAATGCCTCTGCTTCCTCGACACCTACTCTGGCTATAATCAGATTCGAATGAAGGAGGAAGATCAAGAAAAAACAGCGTTTACAATGCCCTTTGGTGTGTTCTGCTACAACACAATGCCCTTCGGGCTAAAAAACGCAGGAGCCACCTATCAGCGGTGCATGCAGGCTTGTCTCAAAGAGCAACTTGGTCACAACATTCAAGTCTATGTCGACGACATAGTAATCAAGACCAAGGAGGAAGCCTTCCTAATCGACGATTTGCGCAAAACCTTCGCCAACCTCGACCGCTACCGGATCAAGCTCAATCCGGACAAATGCGCCTTCGGCGTACCATCTGGGAAACTACTCGGGTATCTCATCTCCGCTAGGGGAATCGAGGCAAACCTGAAGAAAATAAAAGCCATATTGGCCATGGAGAAGCCGAAAAACATAAGGGGCGTCCAGCAGCTAGCTGGGCGAATCACGACGCTCAGTCGATTCATCAGTCAGATGGGAGAAAAGGCACTGCCCTTCTACCAACTCCTCTGCAAAGCTGAAAAGTTCGAGTGGACCAATGAAGCGCAAGAAGCATTCGAAGACCTCAAGCGCCTGCTATCCACTTCGCCAGTATTGGTGACCCCACGAGAAAGGGAACCGCTGTTGCTGTATATCTCCGCCACCAACCAAGTGGTCAGCACAGTGCTCGTCGTCGAGCGAGCCGAGGAAAACAAGGTCCACGGGGTATAGCGCCCAGTCTACTACCTCAGCGAGGTCCTCACGCCAACAAACAGCGGTACCCACACTACCAGAAGTTGGCGTACGGCGTCTTCATGACCGCCTGGCGACTGCGCCACTACTTCCAGGAACACCCAATCATGGTGGTCAATGACGCCCTGCTGGGGCATATCCTCAATAACCCCGACGCCACGGGACGAGTCGCGCTTTGGGGAATAGAATTGTCTCCACGAGACATTACATACGAAAAGCGCGACGCAATCAAGTCGCAAGTCCTCCCTGACTTCCTCATGCACTGGATGGAGAACCAGCTCCCTGACAAACCAGATATGTCATACCTCTGGACAATGCACTTCGATGGATCCAAGCGGAAGGACGGAGCAGGTGCATGTGTCATACCGACATCACCTCAAGGGGACAAGATTAAGTACATCCTGCGAATGCAGTTTACCGCCTCCAACAACGAAGCTACATACGAGGCCCTGCTGCACGGGATGAGGATGGAAAAAGCCTGCGGCACCAAGACGCTCATTATATACGGCGAGTCCAAGTTGGTCGTCAACCAAACAATGCACGAGTGCGACGCACTGAACGACAACATGATCTCCTACCGCGATCTCTATGACACACGCGAAGGAGACTTCGACGGCTGTGAGCTGCGACACGTAGGCCGCGAAAGCAATGAAGAGGCAGACACACTCGCCAACATAGGCTCTACCTGCGCCCCATACCACCTGGGGTATTTCTCGAGCGCATATGCGAACGCTCCATCAAGCCAAAGGCCGCAGAGAAGAAAACAAGCGCAGCAACAGACTCGGGGGCTACGCCGCCCAATGTGCCAATGGCACTCGATGACTTAGAGCTGGACATAGGACTCGAGGGACCAATGAGCGTCATGATGATTGAGCAATCCTGGACGCAACCGTACATCACGTACCTCCTCAGCAAGAGGCTACCGAATGATCCGACTGATGCACGGCACATCGCGCGGCGATCCAAGGCATTCGCTGTTATCAACGGCAAACTGTATAAACGCAGCATCACAGGGGTACTCCAACGATGCGTCTCCACGGCCGACGGAAGAGCTGTCCTCCTCGACATCCATGAGGGGACCTGCGGGCACCACGCCGGCAGTCGCGCCCTCGTTGCCAAAGCTCTATGAGCTAGATTCTACTGGCCTACAGCCATGCGCGATGCCAAGGACATCATCCAAAAAATGCAACGCTTGCCAGCGATTCGTGGACAAGCCGCATGCACCTGGCGCAGAGCTACAGCCAATTCCATTGGCCTGGACCTTCGCGCAATGGGGACTCGACATGGTTGGAAAACTCCCCAGGTCCTCACGAGGAGGCTACATCTACCTCTTGGTCGCAGTCGACAAATTCACCAAGTGGATTCAGGCCATGCCAGTGACCAAGCAATCAGGGCACAGGCAGTCAAGTTCTTCGAGTCCATCGTCTACCGCTTCGGAGTACCACACAGCATCATCACCGACAATGGGACGAACTTCACATCCAGGGAGTTCCAAGAATTCTGCGAGAATCTGGGTATCAACATCAGCTACGCCTTGGTAGCATATACCCAGACCAACGGTCAGGTGGAAAAGGCAAATGGGCTCGTCTGTGGCGGCATCAAGAAGCGACTCCTCCGGCCACTCGAACAAGCCGCGGGTTGCTGGCCAGACGAACTGCAATCAGTACTCTGGAGCCTATGCACAACTCCAAACAGTGCTACGGGCTACACCCTCTTCTTTATGGTGCACGGGGCCGAGGCAGTGCTACCCGCCGAGGTACGGTACAAGGCGCCAGTAGAACCTGCGCAACTACCACAGTAGGAGGCTACGCCCCAGATCCTTCGTCGAAGGCGACCTGGTCCTACGACTGAAGCAGCAAGGACATCTCAAGCTCGAGTCCCCCTGGGAGGGACCATACGTGATTACAGAAGTAATCCCAGGTGGCGCCTACCGCCTTCAAGATTTAGAGACAGGAGTCGCATACTCCAACCCCTGGAACGTCGCACAACTGTGACGCTTCTACCCTTAGTCGTTTTTATTTTACATTACAAATAAGGCACTCAGCCAAGGCTACTTAGCCACACATTGTACTTCATACTGTCCTTTGAATAAATAAAGCTAAGTGTCCCAAAACTCTATGTTCTCCTTTATTTTTCCACAATTTATATACTTGGGGGCTGCGCCACCCTACATACTTCTGTTCTACGAACCAAAACGCGATATCCTGAGTAGCTAGCACATCACTCGAAACCCTTGACACAACATCGACCCAGCTGCAACGCACCTGACAGGTTGGCAAGGGACTGAGATAAGAGCATGGCCAGGCTAACGAAAAGGAATCGCATAGTGCAACGCACTTACATGCTAACAAGCTCTTTATACATAATCGATAGTCAATTATATACCATCTATACGGACTTTACAACACCGGTACACTTATGTGCAGGATACAAACTAACCTACTACTGAAACAAAAGAACGTTGGTCTGCTCCTCGAAGAAATCAACGATCTCCTCCGCTAGGCGATCCACTGCCTGGTAGTGCGGCACCATATTCCAGGCAGAACCTGTTGGTGGTGTAGGTGGCCTAGCCGCAATTGTCGCAACATCTACGTCAGGCCTATGCAATCACACCAGCGATAGAGCAGCCTTGGCACCATCCACCAACTGTTGCCTTACTCACTCGCGAACCGCAGTCAAGTCTTGGAACTTGGCAAGAAGGGCCAGCAGGCTTGAGGGAGCAACATCCAGCGGAAACATCGTCCGATAAATGTTCTTCAAACATGACTGCGACTTCTTCAGAAACTGCAGCACTCGCGACGCACGATCCTATAGGGTCGCCAGCGCAATCGCACGGTCATGATCCACCAAGAAGTACCCACTCTCCTGAAGTTGCTCTTGGGTCAGATCATGCATGCGAATGGTAATCCTATCCTTCTCATCCTGCGGATTGCGCGCGCTGACAACTATTCAAAGCAACAACAGAAGCATAAGGACAGCACATCACTACGAGTGACTACAAAGGAAAAGATAAGAGTAAGCAAACTAACACTTAAATTGGTCGCCAAGCTGCGTCATCTCTCCCAGCAGATACTGCTCTCGAGCGGCAGCTTTCTCCGCCTTTGACTTCCATACATCCGCGTTACCGTAGAGCACGGGCAATTCACGCTCCAGCTGCTTCACGCGGTCACGTAATCGCGAAAGCAGCGACAGCTCATCTACCCTGGAGCGCGGCGGTGCCAAAGTATCATCAAGAGGCGGCGAGTCCTGAGGTTCCCTCAAAGGATCGCTTGATGTACCCTACCACAAGCCAAGATAGAAGCAAATAAGACGATCAAATCGACACAAAGACAAAAGATTCAAGTGCATTCAAGACTGGCAAAAGTATCAGCAGATACACTCGCCAACAGGCATGTTCTTGACAAAGGATATAAACTAATTAACTATTACAAAGCTACTGAGGAGCGATTGGCTTCTTCGACTTCGACAGCTTCGGGGGCTTCATCGAGTCTGTGGCAGTATCAGATGCCACTGACTTTCCGCCAGCCCCTGATGCCGTAGCCTTTGCTGCCTTCTTGGCTCGCTGCAGCTCCTCAGAGTACTTCGCAACCGTGTTAATCACCTGCGGCCCATATTTGCCACAGGCAGACGTGAAGGGAGCAAAGACTACCTGCTAGCCGTCCGCGCTAACGGGCATCGCCTTCGATACCGCTGCAGGATCAACCTCGACTTCGTGGGCCTGCACCATGGCAAGTGACATGGACGCGCCAGCCGCACGGAGGGAGTTCTTGAAACTTGAAGGAACACCCCCGGCAAGAGACTCCACCGGCTCGTCCATGTTCTCGATTAGCTCAGCCTTGGGCATCAACTCCTCCCAGAGGCGACTGAGCACACTCTTGGCCTTGGAAAGCGTATCCTGAACGGCGGAGCTACGGTCTTCGACTGCTAAAAGCGCACCCGCCAAAGCATCGTCGCAGCGGAGGGCCTGAGGGTCGAAGCTCAAACCGCTAGCATCTGTACATAAAACCACACATGGACACAAACATCAGCGCCAACGACAAAAATTGAACAGAGAAAGATAATGACACCCAAACATAGTACCTAAGAGGGCTTTGGCAATCGAGAAAAGCTGTTCTTCGAACAACTTCTCCCTAGCCGCGATGGAGGCCCGCAGATCCTCTTCACGCCTCTACGCCTCGTCATGCACCGCGATTGCCTCATCGCGACCCTTCACAGCCGCGGCGAGTGTCTTCTCCATGGTGGCGGCATCGCGCAAAAGGGCATTATGCTCAGCTACAAAGACAAAAAGGGATGGACTATCAGTCAACTATAGGACAACGATGTAGAAGAATGAGAAGGAAAGGTACTTACTTTCCACCACGCGATATCGCGTATCTAGCATTGCATGCTGGCGACCCATCGCAAGCACTTGGTCTGCCAGATGAGTAGCTTCTTTCACAAGGAGCTGGCGCAACAAAGAAAACAACAAAGTTAGCATATGCCATAAGAAGCATCGACTGCAGCACGAGAAGAAATCCTACACTTACATGATCCTCCAATGACTCTGAAGTTGTTTGGTGTGCCGTCATCTGGGCAACCATTCGATGCTCCCCTTCATGCGGAGAGCTGGAAGAGTTGTGCCCGGAGTGGGCCGCCAATGGAGGAGAGGGAGCATGCTCAACCTCTTTCTTGGCACCGGAGGTTGCGACTCCAGATTCTTTCAAAAATTGGATGTCGCTAGAAGATGACGACGCCTGCTGACTACAAGATAAAATCAACATCAAGAAAAGGCAACTGCAAAGAAGAACCAAAAAAGGAAGATTCGAATACTTACCAATCAAAATTATCAAAGTCAAAGGTTGGTTCCCCCGACTCGGACGAGGACTCCTTTGGCAGTCGCATCTTCTTGCGAGAAGAAGGCGCCACAGCACTCACAGGAATGACAGGGATTGGCGACTCCGCACCAACGCCTGCACCTTCTGGATTCGAAGGAAATGACGCATCGGAATCCTCGTTGCGCGAACGCTTGCGAGTATTCGGACTACCGGACTCGGGGGCTTCCTCCTCCACATCAGATGGGATGGTCGACTCCGACTCGTCCTCTTCAAAGGCTTCGCGAGGAATAACCCCCTCAGGAAGAGGGGGCATACAGGGTGATACCACCCAATCCTGCATACAGACAACAAAATTAACACAAAGATAAGAAACAACAGAGAAGCAATCGACAAACTAAGCTACTGCGTAGCATAACTATACCTCAGGAGGAGGGTTAGCAGCATCAAACGGAGGAACAACTGGCTCACCGGGGAGCACATCCTTGACAGTGTACTTGGTGACCAGTCGAACCCTTTTATCCACCTCACTCGCGGGCATGCCATTGGTAGACATGCGAGTGACATCATCCGCGCCAGCCCACTGAAACATGGGGTGGACTCTGGCCTGCAGGGGCTGGACACGACAGCGCAGCCACGTGCGAATGAGGGCGCAGCCTCCCTCCTCTTTGCCTATGCGACTCTCGAGGTCGCAGACGCGCTCGTACAACACATTTGTCTCCGCGGACTTTCTAGGCATGACTACATTCTTCCAGGAGCGCCTCCTCTTGCACGGCGTCGCGGGATCGAACGGTGTGAGTCCGAAGTGCTCCCCGTCAGCCTTCTCGTCGTGGATGTAGAACCATTTGTCCCTCCACCCTTGGACGGATGCCGTGAGCTTGATGTCGAAATAGGTGGCGGATGGGTCGACGTGGATTCTGCAGCCACCTACATCGTAGACTAAAGAGCCAGACACAGATTGGCGCTTCAACTTGAAAATGCGCTTGAAGAGGCCGAAGTGCGGCTCGATTCTGAGCCAGCACTCGTAGAGGGTGATGAAGCAAGAGATGTGGAGGATAGAGTTCGGGGACAGCTGATGGAGCTGAAGCCTGTAAAACAAAGGAGGCCCCTAAAGAAAGGATGCAGGGGCAACGAGAGGCCGCGGATGATGAACGCCAAGAATATCACTCAAAAACCAGCGGGAGGAGAAGGAATTATCTCACCACCGGGGACGCGTGCGTCGGCGACTGCGGCGGACAGCACTCCGTCTTGGCGAAGAAGACGAAGATCAGAGGACGTGATGATGGAGGGACGCCACACGCCATTCGTGACGCGGGTGCCCATGCCCTTCTTCTTCCCACCGGCGGCGGTGCTGGTGCCCACAGCGGCGGAGCCGCCCTTCTTCTTCGCCGCAGCAGCGGTAGCCGCGGAATCAGCCGCAACACCTCCTTTCTTCTTCCCCATTGCGCGATGGTGATGCGACCGAAGGAAGTAACTGGGAAACGTGCGGAGCTGGTCCAGTGCCACGGAAGAAAAGAGCGCAGAGAAAGCAGAGGAGCAGCTACAATGTGATGGAGGCAAAGGAAGAATGAGAGCAGATGAGAAATTACCGTCGCAGCGTCACTACTTAACCCCTAGAAGATGCAATCTAACGGCTCAGAAAAACCCTATTGGACGTGTGGCAATCATCGTGATAGACACGTGGAGGAGCGGAAACGTGAACCGTCCCCCACTGCTCCCATTATGCACAGAAATCGAGGAGGCGCAGTTAAAATAAAGATTACGCACGCCCAGTCAAATCAAAGTCAGGGAGTGGGACCCACTGCTCGTCACATCCCGTCAAAGTCGCTCACGCGGGCAACTGAGGTCATAAAATCGTCAGCACTAACGTCATCAAAGCTACGCAGCAGAAGACTTCGACTACTTTAGTCCTTGCTCGAGTCTTTGACTCCACCAAGCACTCGGGGGCTACTCCCACAGGGAGCGTTGGTCGCGCACCCTACGATTTTTTTCTTTCTTCTTCTTTTGCAGGAACATGGACAATCAAGGCAAACCCAACCACTCGAAACATGGTTCGACCATGGACATGGGTTACTCCCATAGGGAGCACCGGAAACAAATTCGACTAAAACAAGCAAACAAAAGACGACATCAGTCGCGAAAGTTCTTTAGTCCCTGCCTGAGTCTTCGACTCAACCAGGCACTCGGGGGCTACTCCCATAGGGAGCGCTGATCGCGCACCCTATGATTATTTGTACAGAGTAATGTGTGTTGATAACATCCACACTCAAAGTTTATGGCGACACCGCCTCATAATTTTCCCTACAAAGAGACAGCGTCTCCTGGGTCACCTGAATCATCTCCGCGATGATAAAATTCGGATGTCGCGCTTACAGTGTGAAGGTAAGACCTGAATAAGGCCTGGCAACGCATTAGGCTGCGCACTACCAGAAATATATCTGTGCCTGCAGGTACGATGAATATGCCTTGACGGACGCGTCGAGTGTTCACACCCATATAACTGGAATTCGACTCCTGTAAGACCTCCGCGGCTTGAGTCGAATTACACCAGCACTTTTCCGGATTCGAGTCCGGGGACTCGAGTTCGAGTAGATTGCGTTGTTTTACCCTAAGGTAGTTAACTGATACCGATACATCGGTTAAATCAGGCACACACATCAACAATCCCTATGACACAGACAAAGCAATCGAAAATATACTCATTCATGCATTCGAAAGACTTCAAAAAGTCCCCAGTCGAATATGCGATTCCACTGGACACTCGGGGGCTACTGACATGGGTATACCCTACAGGTACTCGAGTTTGGTATATACGGCCTGAATACAGTGGAAGCCCACGGTGTCACCGATGCCCAAGAGAGGACTCGAGTGGCCTATGGACTCTCGATTGCTTGAAGAATAAGAAGAAGCTAAAGATAGAAAGTTCAAAGGGGAAAACCCTAACCTGTAACCGACTCGACCTGCTACCCGAGACCTAGCCTATTTATATAAAGGCTAGGAGGGGGCGGCGAGAAGGACACACGCAACCCTAGTTTCCACAACCCTCGCCAGATTGCATCTGCGCACCATTGTAATCTTCGATTCCTTCGATAATTCCACGAGCAGACAAGCAGGAGTAGGGTCCTCTATGAGGCCTAAACCTGGGTAAATCTTCGAGTCCCCAGTGTGCTTGTTTGCTAGCCGATAGATGTCTCCAGCGCTCCCTCCTTCTCCAAAACCCAAGTCCATAACAATGAGCATTGATGAGTTAAACCCTCATCACCAAGTAATAGTGGATTTCTTTCAAACCCCCTTGTCTTCTCGTTGGAGTTGTGTCTTTTATAAATATCATAGGGCTTCCCAAAGTGGCTGAGTGGGTTGCACTAGTCATATGCTCAAACTCCATCATATTGGTGGAAACCTGCAACTCAAAGCAAAACTTAGCAAGACAAAAATAAATAAGCAAAAACTAAAAGACCTACAGCTCTTAGCTCCCCGGCAATGGCGCCAGAAAATAGCTTGATGACTGCAAGTGCACATATCGTTTGTATCTAGTTTCAAAATAAAGATATCGATCCCACAGGGAGCAGGAGTCTGAAGTCTAATTACTCTTGAATTAAATACTACAATAGAAATGCTAAATAAAGTTCTAAGTGACAAGATAAAATGCGAGTATTGCGTAAAAAGGTGTTTTGGGATTTTTGGTATAGGAGCAACAATAATAAGTAAAGTAAAACAACTGAACATAGAAAATAAGTATCGCGTATGTAAGAGAGATTGGAACTGCAACAGGGAAACGACATTCTTACGGAGTAGCGGATACACCACTAGCATTATTAAGAGCTAAGGTAAAGATTATTATCATGAACACTCTCAACTTTGTATGTGTGGGAGGAACTCCGTATTTGGACAAATAGGCAGCAACTACTGCTCACATCATCCTCATAACCACAACAGTCAGCAATCGACATCAATCGAATTACTGCGCTATTAAGGGTCTTAATCCCGTAGGACGTATCCCATGGCATGGATACTGTTCCGTGAGTTTCCTCAGTTCCCAAATTGATACGTAAGGAGTGCCAACAGCTTTATAGTCACTGTAAGTGCTAACACACCTCCATCTACCAACAAGTAGTTCCCTCCATCAAGTCCCCATAAGAGGAAAATATTGAGAGGTCGACTTCTCCCAACATAAAGATGAAAACAATCTAACACATGGTCATAGTGATGAATTTCATAATAAACTTTATCTTATTTCAATCTCATACTAGGGTTTCTCCATCTCCCCAAGAACTAGAGATCTACTCAGACATGCAGGCAATCAACATCATGGCAATAACAATGGAATCTATCATAGATGAATAGTACTTGTATAAATCCACAACGAATATAGAAATTACAACAAGATCTAGACAAGATGTAGATGGGATGGATGGAGATGGTGGAGATGCAGCGGTTGATGATGAAGATCGATGCCTTAGCCTCCTGGATCTGCGCAGGGCAAAGATGGATCCCTGTTGGACGAGTTCTCCCTCTAGATGCCTTCCGGAGGTGAGCTTTCGGCGATTTATGGTTGTTCTGTATGTCGTCTCTCTGATCCAGTTGCATGGGGTGAAACTATTTGAGGAGGCGGTGGCAACGCCAACTATACGGAGATAAATATACAGCTAGAAAATTTAGTTGGTCGTTAAATAGTATGTATGCCTGATGGCTCAAAATATGTAGAGCTCGTTGGGAACCCCAAGAGGAAGGTATGATGAGCACAACTGCAAGTTTTCCCTTAGTTATGAAAACAAGGTTATCGAACCAGTAGGAGTAAGGAAACAACTCCAAGGTGTTGCTAACAACTTGGAATCCTGTACAGCACAACCACAGAACTTTGCCCCAACTTACAGTGAGGTTGTCAATCTCACTGGTTTTGCTGAAAACAAAGGATTAAACGTATAGTGTGGAAAGATAGTAATTGCTTGCAGAAAGTAAATAGTAAACGATAAACAATAGATGGTATATCAATGCTAAAGGAATGGACTGGGGTCCATAGTTCACTAGAGGTGTTTCTTCTTAAGATAAATAGCATGTTGGGTGAACAAATTACAGCGGGGAAATTGACAAATTGAGAAAGCATAACAATGCATATACTAGACATCTTGACTCCTATGAGATTTGATTGGTGATTACAACATAATACATAGATCGTAATCCAACTGCATGTATGACTAATAATCCACCTTCCGATTATCATCCAAACCCCTTTCAGTATTAAGTTGCAAGCAACAGATAATTGCATTAAGCAAAGTCTGTAAAGTAAACAATACAATTGCCCCATGGACAAAGGATTGTTGTTTTATCCCTAGTAGCAACAACACATCTACAACCTTAGAGATTTATGTCACTTCCCTAGATTACTAGAGGCATGAACCTACTATCGAGCATAAATACTCCCTCTTGGAGTTACAAGCATCTACTTGGCCAAGATAGCTACTAGTAACGGAGAGCATGCAAGATCACAAATAACATAGACATGATAGAATCAATAATCAATCTGACATAATATCTCAATATCCATCGGATCCCCGTAAACACAACATATAGGATTACAGATAGATGATCTTGATCATGAACAAAGCTCACAAGATCTATTGTAATTATCAAAGAAAAATTTAAGTATATCATAAACCTCATATTTATAAGGCACATCATCAGTATTTTCAAGCAAATAAGCAAGTTTGAATGCACCCTTCCAAGCAATAAATTCTTCAATTTGTTCCACATCAGAAAAGTCATAATTTCCCTTAACATAATAAGATATAACATTATCATTATACTCACATTGAAAAGGGAGGTGTTTATACCTCCTACAGCAACAAGATTTATCAAAGCAATAAGTGACATTATAAGTAGAACACATGTTTCTAGCAATGGTATACAATTTATTAATTTGTTCACATAAGTGTTTCCCTTTTTGTAACAAGCGGTGTTCCTCATAACATTTTTGTTCTTCCGTGAACCCACCTTGCCAATAAGATCTAGTTTCAAAGAAAGCAACCGTTGATAGAAAGCATGATAAAGCAAGACAATAAAAGACCAACAAAAATAACAACTATAGTAGGAACTAATTTTTTGTATTTTTGATAAAAATAAGAAAACAAAATAAAGTAGAGAAACTAAGAAAAACAATAACAAAGTAAAAAATATTGGTTGTGAGAGACTCCCCTTGCAAGAATCTTCTTTCTCCCTCAAAAGTGATTAACGAGGAGGAAGAGATTGAAGCTGTCCTTAACTCCCCGGCAACGGCGCGAGAAAAAGTGCTTGATGGGTCAAAATATGTAGAGCTCATTGGGAACCCCAAGAGGAAGGTACGATGAGCACAACTCCAAGTTTTCCCTCAGTTATGAAACCAAGGTTATCGAACCAGTAGGAGTAAGGAAACAACTCCAAGGTGTTGCTAACAACTTGTAATCCTACACAACACAACCACAGAACTTTGCCCCAACTTATAGTGAGGTTGTCAATCTCACTGGTTTTGCTGAATACAAAGGATTAAACGTGTAGTGTGGAAGATAGTAATTGCTTGCAGAAAGTAAACAGTAAGTGATAAACAGTAGATGGTATATCAATGGTAAAGCAATGGATTGGGGTCCATAGTTCACTAGAGGTGTTTCTCCTTAAGATAAATAGCATGTTGGGTGAACAAATTACAACGGGGAAATTGCCAGATTGAGAAAGAATAGCAATGCATATACTAGACATCTTGAATCCTATGAGATTTGATTGGGCTTTATAACATAATACATAGACCATAATCCAACTGCATCTATGACGAATAATCCACCTTCCGGTTATCATCCGAACCCCTTTCAGTATTAAGTTGCAAGCAACAGATAATTGCATTAAGCAAACTGTGTAAAGTAAATAATACAATTGCCCCATGGACAAAGGATTGTTGTTTTCTCCCTAGTAGCAACAACACATCTACAATCTTAGAGATTTATGTCACTTCCCTAGATTACTAGAGGCATGAACCTACTATCGAGCATAAATACTCCATCTTGGAGTTACAAGCATCTACTTGGCCAAGATAGCTACTAGTAACAGAGATCCATGACCTTAAAAGCTCCCCTTTTATTTCACACCGCCGAGATCCATAAACAAAAGAACATGATATCAACTGAATAATAAGTGCAATGTTGAAAGTGTTCCCCATGGTACATGGTTCTGCTAATTCACAACTTATAAAGCACAAGCATATAAGCAACATAGATGGACATGTTGGGTTCGCAGCATAGAAAACAAAAAATTTCCTACGGTGGGAACTATACGCCAAGATCTATCTACTAGATACAAGCAAGAGGTGGATATACATCCATAGAGAACTTACCCTCGAAGGCAACAAAGCTTTGTTAACGAGTTGGAACTCGTGGATGATGTAGTCGTACACTTGCCGATCTCAAGATTGTGATGAAGTCCAGCAGGTCCGGCTCCAGCAAGTCCAGCACCACCAAGTCTAGCACCGCAAAGCAACAGTGCATCCGTGATCGCACACACGTTCGGTACCCCGACAACCTCCGTCCCTCGCTCCAGCAAAGCAGCAGAAGCATCAACTCCTATCCAGATAAAGCCATCGAGAACATGTATCTCGCTAATCCGAGACCATGGGGGAAAATACTAGAGGGGTAGAGAGATCATTCACGAGGAGGTGTGAGGAAGGAGTGAGAGGGGTGATACGTCCAAAACGTATCTACTTTCCCGAAAACTTTTGCTATTGTTTATCCTCTAAACTTGTGTGATTTGGATGCAACTAACGCAGACTAACGCAGTTTTCACCATAATTGCATTGGTGTCTACTTTTTGTGCAGAAAATCAACTATCAGGAAAAATCCCGGAAAATATGCCAAAAATCCTATTTCACCAGAAGACTCCCGGAGCCAGAATACGAGACGGAGGGGGCTGGGCCCAGGCCACACCACCTGGCCGCGCGGGCAAGGCCTGGCCGTGCCAGGGGTGGTCTGGCCGCCCCAGACTCCCCCTCGGTCTCCCTCTTCGCCTATAAGTTGCCTTCCAACCTAAAAACTCAGGAGGGTTCGACGTTTTTCTAGAAGGAGTTCCGCTCCACCTCCACCACCAGATTCCATGGAACAGCACCAGAAACTCCGTTCTGGCACCCTGTCGGGACGGGGGTTAATTGGAGGAGATCATCGCCATCATCATCACCATCGCTTCTCCATCGACCATCCATGTTTCCCCCATCTATGAGTGAGTAATACCCCGCTATAGGCTATGGGGATGGTAGGGATTGGATGAGATCGTTCATGTAATGGCATTAGATTGTTAGGGCATGGTGCCTAGTATCTTTTGTTAGTGCTTTATGACTTTGTTGAGACTTGTTGTGCTTAATGCTTGTCACTAGGGCCCGAGTGTCATGATTTCAGATCTGAACATGTTATTGATTCATTATGATAGTATTGTTTATGGTCTTATCTGCAAGTTGTATACACACGTTGTTGTCCGGAACCAAAGGCCCCAAAGTGACATAAATCGGGATAACCGGACGGAATGGCTTTGATGTGAGGATCACATGTGTTCATGGAGTGTTAATGCTTTGCTCCGGTTCTCTATTAAAAGGAGTACCTTAATTGCTAGTAGTTCCCTTGAGGCCCCACTGCAAATGGGCTGGAAGGACAAAAGATGTTGTGCAAGTTCTCATTGCGAGCACATATGACTATATATGGAACACATGCCTAGGATTATCTAGTACTTGGATGCTTTATCTTATTTATCTGCAATTGCCCTATGTTCTGATTGCTATGTGAATTGTCTTGTCCATGTAACGCCCGTCCATCCATCCCTATGCCTACCACACTCGAATCCTACTGTTTACTGCTATTGTTACTTCTGTCTTTACTTTACTACTACTATTACTTTACTATTCCTACTACAAAAAATTTGCTACTGATAAACTGCTGTCAGCAAGATTGTTTCCAGGTGCAGCTGAATTGACAACTCAGTTGTTAAGGCTTATAAATATTCTTTGGCTCCCCTTGTGTCGAATCAATAAATTGGGTTTCACTTCCCTCGAAAATACTGCGATACACCCCTATACTTGTGTGTCATCAAGACTATTTTCTAGCACCGTGGTCGGGGACCATAGCTTTCTTTATCAAGTTCACTTGGATTCTCTATTGTTTGCTGCTATCCATCCATCATGGGTATGTCTCGTGATGGCAAGGTTCCTATTTTACCATCCACTACAAGAAGAGGTATAGTTCTGAACACCTCTATTGCTCTTGATTCACCATCTGTTATAAGTAAGCTCGTTACACCACCATATACACATGCTACACACACTGCTACTACTGCTGAATCTGAAACTTCTGATGCTTATGATGCTGCTTCTACTATGCTTGATAAGAGTGGTTCCTTAGGTCCTTTCCTAGATGCTACGATTGCTAGAACTATAGCTGGAAATACTGAAACTCCTAATGAAGACACTACCACACCTGTTAGTTCACCTGAGTCTAGTGAAAGTTATGATATTGAAGATGGTTATGTTGAGATGACCGATGAATTTATTAAAGAATGTAAAAACACCCATGATAGGAGTGCTGCTAAGAGTCTCCTTGAGAGGCGTACTATTAGACCCAAATTGTCTCCTATTGCTAAGTTTGCTTCTTCTCCCATAAACATTAAAGATAAATATTATGATTTCTCTCTCGATCTATCTTACAATAGCTATTGTTGAGAAAGAACCTTTTTGTGGGACTAAGAATGAAAGTGCGGTAGCACATGTGAATGAACTTTCTACCATGAGTGGCTTGTTTTCTGATGATATTAAGATGGGTACTTACTTTGTTGCTAAGATTTTCCCCTTTTCACTAAAAGGAGAAGCTAAAACTTGGTTTAGTAATTTACCTCCTGGATCTATTGATAGCCCTGATTGCTTGATTAGTACTTTCCTGTAGAAATATTTTCCTCCTAGTGCTAGACATGCTATTTTGCAGGAACTTTTTGATTTTAAACAGGGAGAAAAAGAGGTATTGCCTGAATCTTGGGCAAGGTTTTGTGCTTTGATTCATGCACAGGCTGGAAGTCCATTACCTAAGAATGAGCTTCTTGATATATTTTATAATGGACTAACCGAAGAATCTAGGACATACCTAGATAGTTGTGCTTACTGTGTTTTCAGGAATAGGACTCCCAAGGAAGCTGAGGAATTAATGGCTAAAATAAGTAAGAACTATGAAGATTGGACTCCTCTTGAAGAAGCTATACCTGAAGTAATTGTACCTGAACCTACTATACCAATGCCTATTCCAACATGAAAGAAGAGGGGAGTTATTGAATTAAATGATGAAGTGATGAAGGAAGCTAAGAAATGTCTTAAGGAGAAGGGAATTAAAGCTGCAGATGTCAAGAATTTACCTCCTATAGAAGAATTATGTAAGCCTATTCCCTACTCATCCATTATCGAGGTACACTCTCTCCAACACTTTGATGAAGGTGATATCCCTTACTCTAAACCTCCTGATCATTGCTTAGAAGAATTCGATATCTTTATTGTTAAGCAAGATAATTTTAATAAAAGGGTGCAAAATCATCTAATGGAAAACACTAGAGCTATTGTTGAGTTGAAAGATATTGTGGAAAGAACCTCTAATGATGTTAAAATGATTGTTAAACACTTGCAAATGGTTCAAACTCAAATAGATCAACTCGTTAAAGTGCAAAAAGACTTGCTAGTTAATGCTGCTAAAGAAAAACATGCTTATGGAATTAGAACTAGAATTGGAGCTGCTACCCAGGATCCTCTATATCATGAGGGGCATCCCAAAATAATTGAGTAGGATTCTCAACAAGCTGAAAATAGTGGTTCTACTCGTAAGAAAAGGAAAAAAGAAACATAAAACTGTTGTAGAACCCTCTGAACCTGCTATAGATCCTAATAGTATATCTATCTCTAATGCTGAAACTGAAAGTGGTAATGAAGGAAATGAAGCTCCTAATGAAGAAAAAATTGAAGAAGAACCTGAAAAGCACACCAAGAATACTAAATACACTAAATAATATTTTGGTGCTAAGAAACATGGTAGTGAAAGAGAGCCTTGGGTCCAAAAACCTGTGCCTTTCCCTGATAAGAAACACAAGTCAAAGGAAGATGAACACTATAATAAGTTTTGTGAGTGGATGAAACCTTTATTCCTGCAAATTCCTTTGACTGGCGCTATTAAATTGCCTCCTTACTCAAAGTATATGAAGGATATTGTCTCGAATAAAAGGAAGATCCCTAATGAAAAAATCTCTACTTTGCTTGCTAATTACTCCTTTAATGGTAAGGTTCCAAAGAAACTTGGAGACCCAGGGATTCCAACTATCCCTTGCTCTATTAAGAACAGTTATGTTAGAACTGCTTTGTGTGATTTGGGAGCTGGAGTTAGTGTTATGCCTTTCTCTCTCTATAAGAGGCTTCAACTAGAAAAATTAATACCAACTGATATATCTTTGCAAATGGCTGATAAATCTACCACTATTCCTGTTGGTATATGTGAGGATGTACCTGTTCAAGTTGATCATAATTTCTTGATATTAACTGATTTTTTTGTGCTTGAAATGTCTGAAGACGATAATATGTCCATTATTCTTGGCGGGCCTTTTCTTAATACTGCAGAAGCTGTTATTAATTGTAATCAAGGAAAGGTAACTTTCAATGTTAATGACAAGGAACATACTATCTATTTCCCCAAGAATATTGATAGGACTTATGGTTTGAATTCAATTGAACATCTTGAGGGCATTCAAGTTGGAGAAATATATTGTCCCATACCAAGAGAAAAATTTGAAACTATTATGATTGGGACTATTGCTATCAAGGTTGAGGTAACATAATCATTAGTGGAATACAAAGTTTTGTCTCATATGGAATTGTTTTGGTAACAAGACCTGATCAACCTTGTTAACAAAAGGATTTTATTGAACAAAACAATGTTTTCACTATGATTATCTCCGTTTACTTCTATTGCTATCCATTTTAGTTTTTGCTTTCGTTTAGTTTTCTTTGTTGTTAGTTGCTTGCATGTTAGAGTGTCTTAGAACTCCTGTAGTTCTAGCCTTGTTTTGTCATTGCATCATTTTCCAAAAAAAAACAAATAATATCTGTCTGTCAGAAAATCATTCTTTTATACCTGAAAAATGCCCAAAAATAAAGTGTCTCGAAAAATTCCAGAAAATTCATATTAAAATTTTACATGAAAAAAGGGGCAGAGGAGTGCCTGAGAGGTACCAATGGGACCCATCAGGCAGGCTCACCACCTGGTGGCGTGGCCTGCCCTGGGTGGCGCCATGCCATGGTGTGGGCCACCCCTGGCCCTCCACTAACTCTCTCACCTGCCACTTTCTTCTCCCTCCCGAGTAAGCTCCAGTTGATTGATCAAAATCGCGTTCTTGCTGTGCTTGCTCTCGATTTTTTCGATCTCCTTGCTTAGCCCATCTTTGTTGCTGAAATTTGGAGCACTTGTTCTCCGTTATGTGACTCATCCCCTTGTCCAAGTAGATTTGTGTTTAGTGGATTATATCTTGAGTATTTTGCTACTATAGGTGACAGGTTATGAGAGCTTGTAAGCTTGTTTGATGCTTAGATATATAGTTTTGATGCATGTTTAGGCCTCTTACAAGTCCCTATGAGTAGAATCCTTCATTTTATTCACTTTGCAATCACTTGTTTAATAGGTGTTTAAATTTTAGAATGCCAAGCATGAACAACCATACCTTTGGAGAGATATTTGAGAGGGATGCACCTAGGAGGTCGAGGCCCTCAAGATCAGCCTCTTAGTTTAGGCCATTATACAACGAAGATCTCATTGCAACTCGTATTGCTAATGAAAGGGATGATGGGGATGCTCACCCATCTACTTTTCCTTGTTTTACTTTCTTACAAGCTACAGGGATTCTTGATGATTTCTTGCTACTGATTGAGAGGGTTGGTTTGACCTCATATATGCAAGATGAGAGTGAGCAATACGCTTTTCTTACCAAAACCTTTGTTGAGAGTTTCACGTTTACTAATACGCCCTATCAGTCAACTGTCTCTTTCAAAATTTATAATCTGCCCTTTACCATGCCATTGGAAAGATTTTGCAGTATTGTAGGTGTAAGCATGACAGGGACCGTGAAGAAAATTCAAGGGCGACCCGCTGATTTGCTGGAGCTTTACCGAAGGGTGACCAATGATGATGACCGCGTGGCGCAACACGGAAAGATAAGAAACATCCAACTCCCTGCTCTTAGATACTTTGCATATTATCTTGCTACTAGCATACTTGGTAGGGAGAACACAAGTAATATCTCCAATTATCATTTAGCTTTCCTAGCTGCTGTGCTTAACAATGATACTCGATACAAACTTGGCTCGCTTATTGCTCGCCGCCTAGCTGTTAGGGGGCCTATCTATGGGGACATCATTGCCTCACGTATGGTCAATGCATTAGGCCTTTTAGTGGACCCCAATGATACTGTACTGGCACCACAAAGGCTTGACCTTGTTGCTATGAAAACTCATCACTTTATCACTGCTGCTTCTAATTTGGATAGCCTAGTATACATGATGCTATTTACTGACGGGGATGAGAGGGAGATCCCTCTGCCGCAGCCTTCTTTGTTTAGTGTTCACAGGAGACCGTGGTCGCGCTCCAAAGAGGAGGTGGACGAGCAGCTTCGCTTACTGGGTTTCCACGAGCAGCTTGAGGAGGATGTGCCCTCCTACAATTATTCAGCGCACTACGGAGGGACGTACTCGAGCTCGCACCTGGACGAGGGTACCTCCTCGTCATACCACGGTGACACTTCATCCTGGCCAGCTTGGGATTGATACCCACTTAGGCCAAAAGCCTAAGCTTGGGGGGAGGTACACCGACATCGCACTCATCTCCTTATCATGTTGCGTCGGTACTTTGTATATTCATGTTTCGTTCTCTTTTTAGTTTTCGTTCTTTCTTTGCTTTTGCTTTCTAAAACACAAAAAGACCAAAAAAAATCTGTTGTTTCTCTTTGGTTTGCTTCTTTTTCTCTTTGCCTTGGTTTGTTTTCCCCTTTTTGCTTTGTTTGAACTATTCAAAAAACCCAAAAATATTTTGCTTTGCTTGTTTCCTTTTTGGTTCTTTTTTTAAAAATCGAAAACACCAAAAATATTTGTTGTTCTTCTTTGGCTTTGTGAGTTTGTTGCAGGGTTCAGCAGTCCTCAGTGGATATTGGTTTCATATTATTATTCAAGCCACACAAGTGAAGAGCAATAATGAGGATTAATGACAACTTGAGGTGTGAGGCTGGTAATGAACTCTATTTATTTTTATTTTTGTACATATACTCATCATTGTGGGCATGCTTAGTCTGTTCGTGTAGAGTGTATGTTATTTATGGATGCTTAGTAGTTTTTGCTTTCGTATGATTAGTTCCAGCTCGCTAAAAGTTCGTAGCATGTCATATGAATATTTGCTTGCATTACTCTATTCATAACTTGGTATGACACCATGGTATCCTCCTCTGAATGTTTCATTTGAATTGACTTGGCACATGCTCACGCATGCATATGACTGAAACAATCAGTTAAGCCTCGATGAATTATTTTAACTTGAGGATCTTGAATCACTTTCATGCCATGATTAGTCCTATTTTGTTGCAAGCATGATTATGATAGCTATTGCTGTCTCGTTTGTCGCTCCCTTACTATTGTTAAACTTCACTTTCACTGAGTATGCTTTACTCATGTTTCCAACTCCCTAAAACTAAATATTGCCAAAGTGTCCACCATACCTACCTATTAGCATCATTTGCTACTTCCGTGCATATTCAATATGCCTTGTTTTCTTCCGAGTAAAATGTTTGCTTGTTATGAG
The DNA here is from genome assembly GCA_910589775.1 of Avena eriantha. Classification (NCBI taxonomy): domain Eukaryota; kingdom Viridiplantae; phylum Streptophyta; class Magnoliopsida; order Poales; family Poaceae; genus Avena; species Avena eriantha. Next base: position 194,433,194 of record OU342746.1, on the reverse strand, counting down.
AAAGTTAGTTAGTAAAGCTCTCACAAACTTGATGGCACTCTTTATTTTCTTGCATTTAATAAACCTGAACCATTGCGTCCTTCTTTGTTGCGTATATGCTTTCGCTTTATAAGTTGAAGTTAGCAGAACCATGTATCATGGGGAATGTTTGCAACATTGCATTGGTACTTAGTACCTCGCTGATATCTTGTTCTTTTGCTTATGGATCCCGACGGTGTGAAATGAAAGTGGAACTTGTAAGATCATGGAGTTTGTATCTATGTTAGAGAAACGCCTGGGCCGCTAGCCTAAGCCATGCCTAATCATGGTGGAAACTTGCAACATAACCATAATAAGCATTCTATGAAGCATCCTCAATAAAAATCTATGCACATAGTAAATAAAAAGATCGCTGAGATGCTCATTGTGTACTTGCCTTGTCATTTTGATTATGGGATAGCTCCTGTGTCATGTGCAAGGGGTATCCCGTTGGCGGTTCTGTATGATACGTATATACTTACAATGACAAGAGCTTATTTGTGACTGAAGTTGAGTAGCATGAGGATCGGTCTTCGTAAGTAAGGGGCATGAGACTTTGATTTATAACTTGTCAAGCATATACTCTTAGTTGTGTCACTTTAACCTTGACCATTTAAAGATGCTTATGATAGGGGCAATGAGAGCTCAAAGCTAACAAGTACCATACTTTCGGCATTTGGAAGCCTTTCAAACTATTCAAAACCTTTTCATTTACTTGTTGAGTCTCCACATATTCTTTGAGCACCTTCTTGAGAGCATAGTTGTCATTCTTTGTGCTTGTCCCATTACTTAATTATTTGTGTTATGACTTTGATGCTTGTATCTTTGACATCTTTACTTCTAGTCTTCACTTGAACTTCAGAGGTGCCTTGTGAAGGGAATATGCCCGAGAGGCAATAATAAAGTGGTTATTATCTTATTCCATGTTTATGATAAATGTTTATTTTGCATGCTATAATTGTATTGATCGGAAACGTCAATACATGTGTGTTTAATAAACAAAAAGGGTTCCTAGTTATGCCTCTCTTATAGACTAGCTTGTTGATTAACAAGATGATCAAGGTTTCCTGATCATGGACATTGGATGTTGTTAATAACAAGGTCACATCATTTGTGAAATGATGTGATGAACATTCAACCGAAGTATAGCATTACGATCAAGTCATTATGTTTATATTGCTATAACATCATACGAAGTAATCTTTATCCTTAGACCATGAGATCATGTTAATTGCTAACACCGGAAGAGTATCTTGATAACATCAAACGTCACACCGTAACAGGGTGACTATAAAGATGGGTTCAGTGCTACGAAGGTGTTATGTTGAGGCTCATGGATCAAGAGTGGAATTTGTCAATCCCGATGACGGATAGATATACTCTGGGCCCTCTCGGTGATATCACATTAAGGTAGCTTGCAAGCAAGTGATGTGATCACTAGAATGTTATATCACGGGAACAAGAAAAGAGTGCATGTCGGTAACGAGATCAAACTAGGTATTTGGATACCGATCATCGAATCTCGGACATGTATTATATCAAGAGACAAAGGGATTAAATTACAAGTGTTAAAGGTTCTCACGATCACAGAAGTCATCGTTGAATATGCAGTAGTCAGTATGGACCTCTAGGTTCCGCTTCTGAATATTGATCTGAGAGGAGTCTCATTATTCGCGAACCGAAGGGTGACACACTTAAGATTTACCAGATACCATTTTGGATCACATATGTTTCAGACGAAAGAATTGCAAAGCGCAGGAATTGTTTCGATAGAAACCGGAAATTGTTTCGGGTGAAATTGCAGAAAGTGGTTCTGCATGTGATATTGAAATATTGCAAGGGGTTATATGTGAATGTTTGTTAATTAAAGTAATTAACAAAATTCTGAATAAATTTAATAAAGAGTTTTATTAAATGAGAGAGCATTAAACTTGGAGAATTTTAATGCATTTAAAGTAGAGACTTTAAAGGGGAATGTGAAGAGGCATTTTAATGTGGAGGGGTTACCACCACATGAATGGGGGAGGTGAGGAGTCACCCCCCATGCGCCGGCCATGGAGAGGAGGGGCACCCCTCCTCCTATAAAAGGCCCCCCTCTTCCTCCTTCTTCCTCACACCTCCTTGTGAAGGATCTCTCTCCCCCTCTAGAATTATTTCCCATGGTCTCGGATTAGCGAGATACATGTTCCCGGTGGCATTTCGTCTGGAAGGAGTTGCTGCTTCCGCTGGATCGCTGGAGCGAGGAGGTGGAGATTGTCTAGTGGCTTGAACGTGTGTGCGTATGGATGCGCTCCTGAGTTGCGGCGCTCTCCACACGATCTTGAGATTGGCAAGTGTACGACTACAACAACCATGAGTTCCTACTCATTAACTAAACTCGTTGTCTTCGAGGGTAAGTTCTCGATGGATGTATGTCCACCCGTTGCTCTGTACCTAGTAGATAGATCTTGGCGTATAGTTCTCATCGTAGGAAATTTTTTGTTTTCTATGCTGCGGACCCAACACCTTGGATCAAAGGCAAGCGAGATACCACTCTATCATACCTTATTATGAGCATTGTAATGTTACTTATGTTTATACTTCATGCTACTTATTACTGTTGAGTTGGAACCTCGCATAACTTGCAATGCCTATTAAGTAAACTTAGTTGCATACTCCTTATTATGAATTGTCTAAGTAGTTGATCACATGCTGAGAATATATACATCATATGAAGCAAATGTGTTCGTGAAAGTTCTTTTATCGCACTTAGTTTTCAACTGAATTGCTTGAGGACAAGCAATGAGCTAAGCTTGGGGGGAGTTGATACGTCCAAAACGTATCTACTTTCCCGAACACTTTTGATATTGTTTCTCCTCTAAACTTGTGTGATTTGGATGCAACTAACGCGGACTGACGCTGTTTTCAGCGGAATTGCATTGGTGTCTACTTTTTGTGCAGAAAATCAACTATATGGAAAAATCCCGGAAAATATGCCAAAAAATCCTATTTCACCAGAAGACTCCCAGAGCCAGAATACGAGACGGAGGGGGGCTGGGCCCAGGCCGCACCACCTGGCCGCACGGGCAAGCCCAGGCCACGCCAGGGGGTGGTCTGGCCGCCCTAGGCTCCCCCTCGGTCTCCCTCTTCGCCTATAAGTTGCCTTCTGACCTAAAAACTCAGGAGGGTTCGACGTTTTTCTAGAAGGAGTTCCGCTCCGCCGCCACCACCAGATTCCACGAAACAGCACCAGAAACTCCGTTCTGGCACCCTGCCGGGACGGGGGAATTGGAGGAGATCATCGCCATCATCATCGCCATCGCTTCTCCATCGACCATCCACGTTTCCCCCATCTATGAGTGAGTAATACCCCGCTATAGGCTATGGGGATGGTAGGGATTGGATGAGATCGTTCATGTAATGGCATCAGATTGTTAGGGCATGGTGCCTAGTATCTTTTATTAGTGCTTTATGACTTTGTTGCGACTTGTTGTGCTTAATGCTTGTCACTAGGGCCCGAGTGCCATGATTTCAGATCTGAACATGTTATTGATTCATTATGATAGTATTGTTTATGGTCTTATCTGCAAGTTGTATACACACGTTGTTGTCCAGAACCAATGGCCCCAAAGTTACAAAAATCGGGATAACCAGAGGGAATGGCTTTGATGTTAGGATCACATGTGTTCATGGGGTGTTAATGCTTTGCTCCGGTGCTCTATCAAACGGAGCACCTTAATTGCCAGTAGTTCCCTTGAGGCCCCGCTGCAAACGGGCTGGCAGGACAAAAGATGTTTTGCAAGTTCTCATTGCGAGCACATATGACTATATATGGAACACATGCATAGGATTATCTAGTACTTGGATGCTTTATCTTATTTATCTGCAATTGCCCTATGTTATGATTGCTATGTGAATTGTCTTGTCCATGCAACGCCCGTCCATCCATCCCTATGCCTACCGCACTCGAATCCTACTGTTTACTGCTATTGTTACTGATGTCTTTACTTTACTACTACTGTTACTTTACTATTCCTACTACAAAACTGTTGCTACTGATAAACTGCTGTGGGCAAGATTGTTTCCAGGTGCAGCTGAATTGACAACTCAGTTGTTAAGGCTTATAAATATTCTTTGGCTCCCCTTGTATCGAATCAACAAATTGGGTTTCACTTCCCTCGAAAATACTGTGATACACCCCCTATACTTGTGGGTCATCAAGGGGGGCCTTTTATAGGAGGAGGGGAGGGTACCCCTCCCCATGGCCGACGCCTCAAGGGGTGACCCTTCACCTCCTCATTCATGTGGTGGTAACTCCCTCCACATAAATTTGCCTCTTCACATTCTCTTTTAAAGTCTCCACTTTAAATGCATTAAATTTCTCCATTTAATGCTCTCTCATTTAATAAAACTCTTTTATTAATTTTATTTAGAATTTTGTTAATTACTTTAATCAACAAACATTCACATGAAAGCCCCTGCTACATTTCAATATTACATGCAGAACCAATTTCAGCAATTTCACCCGAAACAGTTTCGGTGTCTATTGTAATAATTCCAGCGCTTTCTTAAATCTTTATCTGAAACATATTTTCTCCAAATGGTGTCGGTATCCCTTAAGTGTGTCACCCTACAGTTCGCTAATAATGCAGACATGACCGAGACCCCTCTCAGATCAATAATCAGAAGCGGGACCTGGAGATCCATACTGACTCCTACACATTCAACGATGACTTCTGTGATCGTGAGAACCTTTAACGCTAGTAACTAAATCCCTTTGTCTCATGATATAATACATATCCGAGATTCGATCATCGGTATCCAAATACCTAGTTTGATCTCGTTACCGACATGCACTCTTTTCTCGTTCCCGTGATATAACATTCTAATGATCACATCACTTGCTTGCAAGCTATTTCAATGTGATATCACCGAGAGGGCCCAGAGTATATCTATCCGTCATCGGGATGGAAAAAATCCCACTCTTGATCCATGAGCCTCAACATAACACCTTCGTAGCACTGAACCCACCTTTATAGTCACCCTGTTACAGTGTGACGTTTGATGTTATCAAGATACTCTTTCGGTGTTAGAAATTAACATGATCTCATGGTCTAAGGACTAAGATTACTTCGTATGATTTTATAACAATATAACATAATGACTCTGATCGTAATGCTATACTTCAGATGAATGTTCATCACATCATTCCACCAATGTTGTGACCTCGTTATTAACAACATCCAATGTCCATGATCAGGAAACCTTGATCATCTTGTTAATCAACGAGCTAGTCTATAAGATAGGCATAACTAGGAACCTTTTATTTGTTTATTAAACACACATGTATTGACGTTTCCAATCAATACAATTATAGCATGCAAAATAAACATTTATCATAAATAAGGAATAAGATAATAACCACTTTATTATTGCCTCTCGAGCATATTCCCTTCAAGACACAATGGTTCAAGTTTATTAAGTGCAAGAAAATAAAGTGTGCCATCAAGTTTGTGAGAGATTTAATCACTAATTTTCACATAACAAGTTTAATTTGGAAGGTAGATAAAAACATGAATATACTTGGAATGGTGTAACACACCATGCATAGGAATTTATAGTAGACTCTTTGGAATAACTTGGTTTTCTTGGGGGTTGGATGCATGAGTGTAACTCATACTTGGTACATGTGGAGGCTAGAAAAAGACTAGGAGCGACCAACTAAGAGAGCAATAATGGCCATAATCATGCAAAGCGAAAAAACATTATTAATTAAAGCATAAAGTGATAATACAAGTCAAAAACTAAATGATCATAGAGGCTAAGGTGATTGGTTCATAGTCTTAACATGGTGTAAGAATGTGCCAAGTCAACCCAAATAAAGCATCAAAGGAGAATATCACAATATTATGCTTTCGTATGCTAAAACAATGCATGATTCTTTCAAGGAACATTAAGAAATCTCAATTGTTTGAAACAAGTCATGCTACAATAATAATCACTAAGCATATGGTCAAAGCAATATCTAGCATGACATGATAAAGTCTAAGTCACAGTCAAACCAAGCTTCCTTTTGTACCACTATAAGCATGAAGCTTCCTACTCTTTTCCAACACCAATCGACTTATTTGAAACAATGTATGAATGCGAGGGTCCAACCAATTTATTTAAGAAAACCAAGCAAAAGAAAACTAAAAACAAAAACAAAGATGCTCCAAGAACAACACAATTGTGCATGAAACAATAAAAAAAGTGTTTTGGAAGAAAACCTAAGATTTTTATTGATGAAGAAGGGGATGCCTTGGGCATCCCCAAGCTTTGATGCTTGTACCTCTTGAATATTTCTTGGGGTTACACGGGCGGCATCCCCAAGATTGAGATTTTGTCCATACTTTATTTCATCACATTATTCTTCCCTACACTTGAAAATTTCCTTCATACAAAACTTCACACAATCTTCATTAGCAACATTAGTGTATTCAAGATAATAAGTATTTGGTTTTAGTTTGAACACAAGTAAACTTCCATTAAAACACAAGATAATGTAGCAATTCCTTCTAAAAGCTCAAGTGGTCGAAGAGAACTCAAAGAGAAAGAGATTAAGAGGCAAATACAAAAAATGGCAGAAATCTGTCAAAACAGACCACCAGGTAAAAACCGATTTTTTCGAAGACCTTCTGTTGCTCAAATAGAAAAGTGATAAACTAACGAAAGTTATATAATAACCTGGGGCATAAGAACATAAAATTACAGATCAATCTGACCTACAGGGATGTTTCACGATTTTTTACAGTGAAGCATAAAAATCTGTTTCGGGATAGCAACTTTCCTAAGTCTTACTTCTCTCTCATTAGAGGTTATTCTTGGCACAAAAACCACACAAAAAGGATAAAGAGAGTTTATTACTGAGTCAATAACTTACATTACTCAACAAAAAAACTTAATGAAAGTAAAAATAATTTGGGTTATCTCCCAATAGTGCTTTTCTTTAACGCCTTTGAGCTAGGATCAGTAATTTGAGAAGATGCTCACATAGGAAATATGAATTGAAGCAAAAGAGAGCATCAAGGAGCAAATATGATGCACATTTAAGTCTAACCCACTTCCTATGCATAGGAATGCTGTAAGAAAATAAATCAAACAAGAACATAGTAACAAGAATGGGTAGATAAAACAAGAGCAACTTTTGAACTTTCAATATAAAGAGAGGTGTTTTAGTAACATGAGAATTCCAACAACCATATTTTCCTCTCTAATAATGATTTTCAGTAGCATCATGAACAAAGTTAACAATATAAATATCACACTCGTCCTCCTTTGGTAAGCATGGAGGACGATTAAATAAGGTATTAATTAAAGAGTTACTCTTATTGGGAGGTAGACATGGGTAGCTGCTCCATTCTTCCTCCTCTTGATCATCACTCTCCTCCTCTTTTTCATCCAATGAGCTTCCAGTTTCAGCAATTTATTCTTCCATAGGCTCCTACAAGGCATTAGTCTCTTCCGTTGGTGGAGAGCATCTATTAAGATATTTAAGAATATAGCCATTTTCTTCCTTGTAATTATCAAAGCAAAATTTAAGTATACCATAAACCTCATATTTATAAGGTGCATCATCAGTATTTTAAAGCAAATAAGCAAGTTTGAATGCACCCTTCCAAGCAATAAATTCTTCAATTTGTTCCACATCATAAAAGTCATAATTTCCCTTAACATAAGAAGATATGGTAACATTATCATTATACTCACATTGAAAAGGGAGGTGTTTATACCTCCTAAAGCAACAAGATTTATCAAAGCAATAAGTGACATTATAAGTAGAGCACATGTTTCTAGCAATGGTATACAATTTATTAATTTGTTCCCATAAGTGTTTCCCTTTTTGTGACAAGCGGTGTTCCTCATAATATTTTTGTTCTTCTGTGAACCCACCTTGCCAATAAGATCTAGTTTCAAAGAAAGCAACCATTGATAGAAAGCATGATAAAGCAAGACAATAAAAGACCAACAAAAATAAAAATTATAGTAGGAACTAATTTTTTGTATTTTTGATAAAAATAAGAAAACAAAATAAAGTAGAGAAACTAAGAAAAACAATAACAAAGTAAAAAGATTGGTTGTGAGAGACTCCCCTTGCAAGAATCTTCTTTCTCCCTCAAAAGTTATTAACGAGGAGGAAGAGATTGAAGCTGTCCTTAACCCCCGACAACGGTGCGAGAAAAAGTGCTTGATGGGTCAAAATATGTAGAGCTCGTTGGGAACCCCAAGAGGAAGGTATGATGAGCACAACTCCAAGTTTTCCCTCAGTTATGAAACCAAGGTTATCAAACCAGTAGGAGTAAGGAAACAACTCCAAGGTGTTGCTAACAAATTGTAATCCTGCACAACACAACCACAGAACTTTGTCCCAACTTATAGTGAGGTTGTCAATCTCACTGGTTTTGCTGAATACAAAGGATTAAACGTATAGTGTGGAAAGATAGTAATTGCTTGCAGAAAGTAAACAGTAAATGATAAATAGTAGATGGTATATCAATGGTAAAGCAATGGATTGGGGTCCATAGTTCACTAGAGGTGTTTCTCCTTAAGATAAATAGCATGTTGGGTGAACAAATTACAACGGGGCAATTGCCAGATTGAGAAAGCATAACAATGCATATACTAGACATCTTGAATCCTATGAGATTTGATTGGGCATTATAACATAATACATATACCATAATACAACTGCATCTATGACGAATAATCGACCTTCCGGTTATCATCCGAACCCCTTTCAGTATTAAGTTGCAAGCAACAGATAATTGCATTAAGCAAAGTGTGTAAAGTAAATAATACAATTTCCCCATGGACAAAGGATTGTTGTTTTCTCCCTAGTAGCAACAACACATCTACAATCTTAGAGATTTATGTCACTTCCCCAGATTACTAGAGGCATGAACCTACTATCGAGCATAAATACTCCCTCTTGGAGTTACAAGCATCTACTTGGCCAAGATAGCTACTAGTAACAGAGAGCATGCAAGATCACAAATAACATAGATATGATAGAATCAATAATCAATCTGACATAGTATCTCAATATCCGTCGAATCCCCGTAAACACAACTATAGGATTACAAATAGATGATCTTGATCATGAACGGAGCTCATAAGATCTAAACATGATAGCACAAAGGAGGAGAACCAACCATCTAGCTACTTTATGGACCCATAGTCCAAGGGTGAACTACTCACGCATCACTCCAGAGGCTGGCATGGTGATGAAGAAGGCCTCCAGGATGATCTCTCCCCTCTGGTAGGGTGCCGAGAAGAGCTTCAGATCCCCCGATCTAGGGATGGAGATGGCGGCGGCTACAGACTCTTTCGTAGATTTTTGTTCAGGTCCTTAGACTTTCTGCATCGGGATACTTTTATAAGCAAAAGGGCAAGGTCGATGGGCACCCAAGGGGCCCACACCATAGGGCGGTGCGCCTAGGGGTGGCCACGCTAGCCCTAGGTGTGGACACCTCGGGGCCCCACTTCGGCTGCCCTTCGGACTCCATGTTCCTTCTGGTAAAATATTGAGTTTGGCTTTTGTCCTGTCCAATTCTGAGAATATTTCCTTACTAGCTTTTCTGAAACCAAAAACAGCAGAAAACAGGCAACTGGCACTACAAAATCTTGTTAATAGGTTAGTTTCAGAAAATGTATAAAAATACCTCAAAGTGTAAACAAAACATAAGAAAGTTGATACAAAACAAGCATGGAGCATCAAAAATTATAGATACGTTTATGAAGTATCAACACCTTGTTCGCTTCGGGTTTTCTTCTGGTATTATTAATATTTCCCAAATAAGCGATTTACGTTGTTTTTACTCCTTTTCTCCTCGGTACAACCGCTCTAAGAATTGTGTCCATTGTATCCATCATCTGTCCTGATCGTGGTGAAAATAGACATAAAATGTGCGCGCGAGCACCGTAAAATACCATGATCCTACATCTACAATGCAAAATAATAATATAAAACATGATGCAAATATGCACTCATCAGTGCACGCCTTAACTATCCGATTTATGACAACGAGATTTTTGCCTTAGTTCGTGTCCTTCAAGTTTGGCAACACTATCTTGGGCCTGAGGAATTTATCATACATTCTGACCAAGAGTCGTTGAAATATCTCAAAGGCTAAGGTAACTTGAGTAAAAGGCACGCTAAGTGGGTTGAGTTCATGGAATATTTTCCTTATATTGTCAAGCATAAGAAAGGCAAAGATAATGTAGTTGCGGATGCTTTGTCCCGCAAGAACACAAGCCTTCTTACGTAACTTGAAGTAAACGTGTTCGGTCTTGATGACATCAATACTTTGTATGCTTTCGACCCATTCTTTGGACCAATATTCGCAAAGTGTTCCATTAACAAAGGATTTGATTATTTCTATTTGCATAAGGGCTTTCTGTTTAAACAAAACAAGCTTTGCATTCTGAAGTCATCTCTCCAAAATTTGCTTATCTAAGAGTCCCATGGTGGAGGCCTCATGGGTCACTTTGGTCGAGATAAGACATTGGACATGCTCTCCACACATTACTATTGGCCCAAGATGAAGCGAGACGTGGAGCGACATGTCCAACAATGCACTACATGTGTTCAAGCTAAGTCTAAGTCTAACCCATTTGGTCTTTATATGCCATTGCCTATTCCTCATGCACCTTGGTCAGACATTAGCGTGGAATTTGTATTGTTATTGTCTAGGTCTAAGCATGGTCATGATTCTATATTTGTCGTAGTGGATCTCTTTTCCAAAATGGCACACTTCATTCTGTGCCATAAGATAGACGGTGCTTCACATGTTGTAATTTTGTTTTTCAGGGAAATCGTTCGGCTTCACGGTGTGCCAAGAACAATCGTCTCCGACCGTGACGTCAAATTCATGAGCTACTTATGGAAGACACTCATGGCCAAGCTCGGCGTCAAGATCCTCTTCTTGTCCGCCTTGCATCCGCAAACCGATGGCCAAACCGATGTCGTTTACCGAAGCCTTGACACTCTCCTTCGTGTGTTGATCAAGAAAAACCTTAAGGATTGAGAGGAATGCATTCCCCACGCCGAGTTCGCCTACAATCGAGCCAAGCACTCTATAACGAAGATGAGCTCATTCATGATCATCTATGGCTTCAAGCCCCTCACCACGCTTGACATGCTACCACTTCGTCTCCATGGGCGCACCAACATGGACATTGACAAGCACGCCCAAGCTATGAAGAAACTCCATGAAGACACAAGAGCTACCATTGAGCAACAAGTGCTTTGACAAGCTTCAAGGCGAAACAAGAGCAAGAAAGAGATGATCTTCGAAGAAGGTGACCTCGTGTGGATACACTTAAGCAAGGACCGCTTCCCCAAGGATCGTGACTCCAAGCTCAAGCCAAGAGGAGATGTACCCTTCAAAGTAATCAAGAGAATCAACAACAACGCCTACGTCATCGACATACCAACCTCGAAGTATCTCGTGATCTAGACATTCAATGTCAATGACCTTTCACATTTCCATGGAGATGAGAAAGTTGACAAGCATGAAGATTCGAGGACGACTCTTTCCCAAGGGGGAGAGCTGGTGCAGCCCATCCTACAGACATCCCTACATCTACACCACCAAGTTCCCCAAGTGGACCAATGACTCGCGCTCGAGCCAAGTTCCTACAAGCTAAGGTTAACTCGCTCCTCTCCTCATGTGATTTCGATACATCCTTGGATGGCTTGCTACTTCATGGCAATACTTTGTGCATCCTCAGCTATGAACCCCGTGAAGAAACGCCAAGAGAAGGAACCAAGTACTCACAAGAAGGAGCTCCAGACGAAACCGGTGCCAGGTCCGACGAACTGATGCCACCGCCGGAATTCCCGGCGATGGCTCCGATGGACCAGAACACCGACCGGAAATCCCGGCGCCAGGTCCGGCGCCGACCGAAACTAGACCGAAACGCTATTCTGTAAGTTGTTCCGGCGAAGACCAAAGCAAACCGGCGACCGCCAGAATTTTTGGCGATAATTCCAGCACCGCTAGACTTATCATCGAAACCTCCAGGATTCGAGTCAACTCTGGGTTTTATGCCCTAGAATATTCCCTATTTCGTCCAGACTTTACCTTTTGTACCCAAACTACCCATGTTTTCGTGGCTGGCCTATAAATAGCCCCACCCTCCATTGTAATCCTTAGACTTGTATAATTGGAATTAGAAGAAACCCTTGTGGATCTCCCTAATTCTAGTCTCATGCTCCTTTGCTAAAGGAGCACCAATTATCCCCACCTCGTTAGACTTTGCATCGTGCATCCATCGTTGTACAAGGCCTTGACGGCAGCGCCCTTTGTCAAGACATCAAGATCTCACCAAGCCTTCCGCTCACCGTGCCGGTTATAGAGAGAGATCCTTGCCCGACATCGGTCCTAGGGATTGCGCCGGACCAGTGGCTGCCGGCGTGAGCTATTGGTTTGTATCATGTTTTTGTGTGTGTGTTCATCGAGATCTTTGCGTGTGTGTTCGTGAATTTCATCCCCCTCCTCTTTCCCACTCGCCTCCCTCTCGATTTCCATGGGGATTTGTGAAAGATCAGGCAACCCCAAGAGACACACCTCAACACAATTATAAGAAGATTTCGAAATAACACACTCGGTAGCTATTTCATTAGCAACCTTATTGCAATTTCTACCGCAATGGTTGACTAGAACCCTTACTCCTCAAGAGAATACTCTTTATTGGCAAATCTCAATGTCTCGACCAAAGTTCAGACCCTCAACAGATTTTTCCCCATATAGTGGAAGGACGGCTCCCACTCTTCAATAGACACTAGCTAGACAATCCCTTACATTATCAGATGATCAATGGTTGGGGAGTTGATAGTGTTAGCTTTGCGACAATCAAATAATGAAGAACGATAAAGAAATCACATCAAAGGGGACACAGATTTAACGTGAAAAACCCTCTCCAACAAAAAGAGGGAAAAAACCACGGGCGTCAACCAACAAACCTTCACTATAATAGGGAGTGTTTATACAACGCCGGGGATTTCACAGATGCAACATCTCCCAGCCGTCGGCTTACAAGAGATATATATAGCGGTAGTAACCTAGGTCATCAACGATCCGTACCGCCTCACTCCGCTCTGTCAGAAGTTAGCCTCCTTGACAGAATTTGGATAGAGTTACAAGTTAATTCTCATTTGAACAAGGTAATAGCAAAACAGTATTGATTACTTAAATAAAAGAGAGTTCACCCGATTAATGAATGTCGTCGGAGAGTTGTATGTTTTTGTTTTGTCTGGTCATGTTTTTTTAAGGGGAATCTGAAACTACTCCCTCCGTTTTAAAATATAAGATGTTTTAGTTTTGTGAAGAAAATGTATATAGACTTCTTTTAATATATAGGTTCACTCAGGTTTGAAGTGAATCTACACACTAAAAGAAGCCTAGATATATTTTCTTAAAAAATCTAAAACATCTTATATTTTGAAACAGATGGGGTATCATTTAACTAATTGTTCTATGTGAGGTCAGTCGCTTGCAACCCAATAGTTTTAGTGGGTGTTCTTATCTGTATAGACATGGAAGCAGCCGGCAAGTGGACAACAAAGAAGTATCCAAGGGTGACCTAAGAAATAAATTGATTTGTTAAAATCATTACCAAATTATAGGGAGCTCAAATCATTTGCGCGACGCTATGTTACATTCATTTATTGCCAGTTTGCCACAAAAGGATAGTAGGAAAATAGTGTGCCAACCCATCCTTAGCTTGATCGCTCTAACACAAGATGGCGATGCTGCCGCTGGGATATCATTGTTGAAAGTTCCAATCATATACTCCCTCGGTCATGAAAAAATTGTCGCAAATCTATTATATACTAAAAACAAAATAAGGGTTTGAGGCACTACGTTAATCCATATTATTAAAATTATTTTGATGATCAGATCTAAAATTTACGGCTCTGATTTAACAAAAGATTAGGATTTACGTAACACAAGATATATTAAAGGACAACGTGTCAGACATGTCCCGTATTTACCCGCAAAAAAAAAAAACTTTAGCGGTTAGGACGTATGTACCGTGTCTAAAAAACTTCCGTGTGCACTAACGTGTAGGACACGGACTCGAGTAGTTAAGCAATCAAAGTTCAAAAATACTTCCATGTGCCTAAAAAACAAACCTAGCATCGATGGAGCGTGGTAGCTGTCACGGAAAAAAAACTGGCTAAAACGTAATACTTGAAAAAGAAAATAGACCCAACTTGCTGGAACGTGGTGTGAAGGCTAAGAAATATACTATTCCGTTCGTCCCAAGGCTTAAGGCATATACTAATTTTTTTGAAAAGTCAAGCTACGGCAAGTTTGACCAATTTTTTTGAAAAAACTATCAAGAACTGTGATATTATATAGATACCACATGAAAATATGTTTCATGATGTATTCAAGGCTATATATTTTATATTATAAATATTAATATTTTTTCCTAAAAACTTAGTCAAACTTTACATAGTTTGACTTTTCCAAAAAATTATATGTCTTAAGCCTTGGGACGGAGGTAGTATATGGACTCCTTTTCAAGTGGGTCCGTATAGGTAAATCTTGGTACTCCCTCCAACTCATATTACTCCCTCCTACCTATATTAGTTGACTTGGGTTTGTCTAGATTCGGATGTATCTAGCACTAAAACATGTATAGGTACATCTAAATCTAGCCAAACCCACGTCAACTAATATGGTTTGAAAGGAGTAGTTGGTTTAGATTCATCTAGATACGAACGTATCTAGATTTTAGTGCTAGATACAACCGTATCTAGACAAATGTGAGTTAATTAATATGGGTCGGAGAAAGTAATTATAAGTGCTGTGGTGATCTATTGGCTACGTGCAATGTGTGAATACACTATTTTTGATCAACAAAGTGACGTGATTTAAAAAAAATAACATCCCCTTCCACACGTCCCGAAAAAAGAGGAGTAAAAATTAGCCTATTCAAGTAGTATAATAAGTTAGCTTACGTACGATACGACCGTATAAGGCATAGGCTGATCCTATAGATTTTTATGTATAGATACACTTGGATTTCTAGCTAAGAGTATATGACATGTTAACAAAAAGAAAAATACATGATGAAAAAAGAGAAATCCGTGACGGCAAATCATTGGATTAGGAAAACATAATTGTTAGAACGTTGTAACTTATATCAGTTGGTCATGTAGAATAATATTATTTAAAAGTGATTTTTAGTTAAATATAACAACTGACATCGCGAGGAAATCAATAGTCTCCACCGAGTAAATGACAAGGAGAACTACCGTGAGTGTTGCGCACATAGTATGGACCGAAATATCAATGACGGTTTGGTACAATGTCACATACCATAATCGAGGAAGGTTTTACATCGGTTAGTTCAGCGTGACATCCACAAGACCAAACGGCCAAGAAAACGGTAAGGAGTGCAGAACCACCACCGTTGTCAAGGTCATCAACATAGGTTTTCATATTCTAGGGACAATATGCTATAGTCGCGGGGACCGCCAGAGCTATTGACATGCAAATTATAATTTTTATTTCATATTTAATTGTTTATAGACCAAATGGGTTTGATTTTATGTGACATGATAAAACACATGATGTAATTATGTGGTAATTTTATTTAGATAGAAACAAATTATAAATATAAGTCTCTTAACTATTTTACTGTAGTAGCTTCTCTTAATCCCATGTACTTATGATTTCTCTGTTTGCCTTGAAATGTTCCAAATAGGTATTAACCAATTTCAAATCTATGGGTATGCCATGACACTACAACGTGCATTCCACATCACTTATTTCCTTCAATTACTTCCGTAAATTTGTTTGAATAGGTGGAAATCAGGGAGAATATTAAAGAAATTTCAAGAGAAAAATCTAAAAAATAAAGGGACAAAAGAAATTGTTCCTTAGAGATGATTCAGTCTTATTTACTTCATATCCTAAAATTTAGAATGATGAAAAAATAGAATAGATACATGATATAATTGAAACTATCTTTTAAAATATGATTTAGAATATTTCCTCAAGTTTATGTATACTTATAACATCAGTACTAAGAAGACATATATGTGTACACCTCGCCATATATGCACATCTCTTAATAAATTTCCTAAGACCGACGTATACCAAGGATGGTCTATAAACCCGATTACTCTCTTGAGAATAGCCGTGAGCTTTAAGATTAAATCCTAATAGCCTGTAAAATATATTTCAATCTTCCACCGCGAAAGGTATTCCCTCTCCTCATCATCCTTCCTTGAGCACGACGCGCGCAGCACACACTTGAATCACGTCGCAGTCGGTCTCTACTCTCTAGGCGCCACGGAGAGCCAGTCCTGGTTGGCAGCGGCGAGCAGCACCAGCGTAGCCGTGCCTCTTCATCCGCCGCGACAGCGGAAGTAGCTCTTCGTTGAGCGCCGGCCACCGCCCGTCGCACCTTATCCTGGCGCTAACTGAGGAGGTGCCGGGAGAAAATTGCGGGCATGGGCAAGGCTGACTTGCGCAGTACCTTGAATGCACCGCGGCAACGGCGGGGCCAGGATTCAGTGCCAGCTTTGGCGTGTAGTAGATGGGGCGCGTGGGGGATGGTGGAGAGGGGCGACCGGCAGCTGGAAACCAAGCAACGCCATGAGAGAGCAGCGGCGGGATGATGAGGGGAGGCGTGGGAGAGCAGGCAGTGGCGCTTGTCCATGGGAGAAGAGGGTCAGGAATTGGGGAAAGAGGCTGAGTGGAAGAGAAATAAAAAAAACACTACCCTAGGGATAGGACAGTCGCTGTACAAGTTGTTTAACAGGGATACAGACTGTACGAGTTTTAGCAGAGTAGTATGAGTTCAAGAAAAGAGAGAACCGAGCGACTCACCATTGTTCTTCTTCCTGATTTTTTTAGCAAATGCAAGCGTGTAGCTTTGTGTGAGTGACCTCATGAATTGTGAGACTGACCTCATGAATTGTGAGTGCGAGAAGTGTTAGCTCTTTACCTCATGTACATGCATATACCTTTCTAACAAGCTGAGCGTGTACCAGAGTTTAGCCATCCAAAATATCCATCTCTTCATTTTATTTTAACAGATACTGCACAATCAAAACTGGTACAAGCAAATAGTTGTATTTTTACACATATTCTATATTACTATATTTGATTTTTATATTCAATATATGTTGCACATTTGTAGATCATCGACAGGACGGAGACGGATATTGCAGATGCCTCAAAATAACATATTGACATAGGCTCCGACGTAATGCTGGTGGAAGAGACAAATCACTAAGCTTGTTTCACACGGTCAAAGGAGGTGATTGTCTTTTTTAATGCATGTTCCCACATGAAATATTTATAATTTATAAGGGTGAAAAGTGGCAGGATCTCGGGGTCACGACATGGGTATAGAAGAGCGTATCCAAAAACAAGTGCAGGCTGATGGGTACGTGGAACACTCATCAAAATTTCAAATTTAATGAAAAAATTATCTTGATCCAAAAAGTAGTATATTTAATAGCCAACAAATCTTTGATCATTTACACTAGACGATGCATAGATATTGATTTGGCTAGATGGAATCCCACTATAACATTTGGTAATCTTGCAGCGCATCATGCGAGTTGTTCATGTTAAACTTTATGGAATTGGATAGGTGATATGCTTATGTCACTCTGGTACTATTTTTTTCATACACAATTAGTACAATATTACATCTTAATATATTATGTTACAAGTGTAATTTTCATACTACTTTGTAGGAGGATATGAAAGCATTCCGAAGAAAATAATTGTCATATTGCATGATTCATAGCTGAATAGGATAAGAGGGCAGTCCGATATACGATCAACCTAAATATGAAGAAAATGGATCCGACTCTCATATTTCGATTGTGTTGAGTCCCAAGGGAAAACACCCATGAGATATAGCTAAAGAAAACAATCCCATTCCCGCTTGCATCGTGCGCACCAAACCACATGAGTTAGTTGACAAGATCTGTAAATACATCATGTTCATCGATGATGCGAAATGTTTGAAGCAGCCTCATGTTAAGATAATCATCAAGTGTTTGTACATATTATTATGATATCATTATTCTTATCAACCTATGTACAAGGATTGTTTCAACATGATTGTTCGTATAGTAGCATATGATGAGATACAACTATTCATAGAGCCTCCTGTGCATAACATGGACTTAAGATTTTGTGTTATTTATTATAATCACACACAATTATTATCACTGTAATGGTTCTAACCCTTGTTATCTCAATCGGTGATGATCGATAGTACACAACATCCAAAATGGCGTAAAAAGACAAATTTTAAGACGTTGAACATTGTTTCATAGCTAGCATGGGATAGACCATGATATCTTGTCTTGCAATATGGTAAGTTAGGTCTCTTTTTTGTGTGAATGGGTATAGGGCTCTTGTCCATTCTTGACTGATTTATGTGTTTTAATGGTCACCACTTGCAAATTTTGTTGCCACATGTATCCCTTGGTGACTTCATCTTGTTCACCATCGACAAGCATGAAGATCGTGTATCTATCTTAGACCCCTTTTCTGAACCTCTATCGAAGAGATGGTGTCAATTAAAATTACATATGTGCTTATTCTATCTAAATGAAGCTCTTGAAATAGCACAACCTGGTTGGAATTCCGATATATATTTTTGTCCATATAAATACCCTCATAGTGTTGCAATACCAATCTCCGAGAGGTGATTTTATTTGGTTATCATCACAAGCAGTTTATTTTATAATTATCGTCCTAACGACCAAGATAACGACAATCCATTCATTTCTAGGGAGTTGTCGGGTTACTTAGTTTTTAGTTTTATGCTCTTGTGGGATGGTAAAAGATTTGTTCTTCCAATTTGCACTGTGAGTATTCTATGTTCACGGTTATTAGATTTTTATAGGAAACTCTATTTTAACAAAATAGATTACTTCTCCAGGATGGGCACGAGTTGAGGAAAAGGTTTTTCATACACTTGCTCAAGTACCATGCAAAAGAAGTTGAAGACAACATTTCTGATGGTATACGAGGATAACTTAGGCGTGTCAACGGAGGATGGCTAGGATGACTTAGTTAATAATAGATAATTTTCCAGTTCTTGTATTTTATACACATTACATTGAACCGTGTGAATTAAGTATTTAAATATTTTTAAATATTATGGGGTTATTTTATTTGTATTTGTATATTTACACGCATTGTTTACACGTATAACATGTGCCGCACTAGGCATAACATAAGGAGGCACTATGTATAATATAAGGAGCCATGACAACGCACGGATATTCCACTAGTTTTTATAAAGTATATATGTTGCCCTAAAGACGAGCCCATGTGCTAGTTTATCTAAATTTAGATGTACTTATTTATTAAATAATGTGTAGATACATCAAAATTTAGATAAATCTACAACATCTTTTTTAGAACGACTGAGGGAGTATTACAGTTTCTATTCATGCTATCCATGTCCACAATACTGCACAATTTACAGATCCTTATCTCTCGCACCTGAACACTTTCTGCAGACGATTCCTCACCCCAATTGCTTCACAAACTCGGCGAATGCGGTGCAGGAGGAGCCACCCTCCTTCCACGCCACGGCACTGCTCTCCTTTATCTCCATGAGCCGTTCCTCCATTGTTCGCCGTCTCTCCGACTCCATGTCCATGACCTGCCTAACCACCGCATCCACGTCGTCGGCCGTCACAAGCCCGCCGCGTTTATACCCTCTCACCTCCACGCCGACCTTCATCTCCTCCACGATGTACACCTTGTTCATCCACTGCTCGGCTACCAACGGCCAGCACACCATTGGCACACCGGCGGCAACCGCCTCCAGCGTCGAGTTCCATCCACAGTGGGTTACGAACGCGCCGGTGGACGCGTGACGCAGCACCTCGACCTGAGGCACCCAGGAGGAGGACGCGGTCACCACGAGGCCCCTGTCCGCAGTCCGGACCAAGAACCCGTCGGGGAGAAGAGACAGCGCCGCGTCCGGCTCGCCGGCGGCTGCAGCGAAGGCAGGAGGCGCACGTAGCACCCACAGGAACCTGTGCCCGGACTTCTCGAGCCCCTTGGCCATCTCGCTGATCTGCTCCTGCGACACGGTGCATCGGCTTCCGAAGCAGAGGAACACCACGCTGCGCTCGGGCTGCGCGTCCAGCCACGGGAGGCACGGGTGCCTCTCCTCCTCCTGCTTCTCGGCCTCCGCGAACAACGGCCCGATGCAGTAGACGGGCGGGGTGGCGCGGTCGGCGAGGCAGCCCCCGTCTCTAAGCGCCTCCAGCGCCGAGCTCTCCAGCGCCTCGAAGGTGTTCACCAGAATGCCGCTCGCCGCCGCCATCCGACCGAACACGTCCAGCGAAGTCGCGCACAGGTCCGTCACTCTGTCGAGCACCGCGTCGGGCAAGTGGGACGCCGGCATAGGGGGCGCGCCGGGGAACGACACGGGCGCGTCGCCGAGATCTTTCAACTCTCTGTCGCTCCTTGAGCAGAACGAAGGCAAACCGAGGAACACGGAGAGGGTGGTGGCGCCTGTGGAGAAGAAGAGGTGCCCCGGTATGCCCACCTCCGCGGCGACGTCGACGGCGCACACCACGTCGAGCATGTCGGCGACGAGCGCGTGGACGGCGGGGAGGCTACGGAGGAAGTCTCGCAGGCCAGGCGCCTGGGAGCGGGCAGCGGCCTGCATGCGGATGAACGGGTGGGCGGCAGCGGAGGCGGCGTCGAGGGATTGCTGCTGGGCGGGAGGGGGAGGAAGGGAGTGCACGGAGAGGGAGGGGAGCCGGGAGGCGTACCGGCAGACCGTGGAGCGGAAGGTCGGGGTGGTGACGGACGGGTCCGGGACGACAACTGTGACGGCGAGGCCGCGATCGAGGCAGATCGCGGCGAACTCCAGCATGGGGATGAGGTGGCTTATGCTCTGGCCGGGGACGACGGCCACCCTTCTCGCCGTTGACATTTCGCTTTGGTCTGTGAATTTCGCAGTTCAGAGTTCAGACTGAGACTGGAGCAGCGAAATGAGCATGTTACGGGCTTTTTTTTTCGGAAAAAAATCCGGATCTATTTCATGACTTCACAAGAAGTATAAAATATCCTAAACATAATAAAAATTACATCGAGGTCTTTGGATCACCTAACGAATACTACTATCGCCAGAGCGAGCCGCCGACGTGCCGCTGTCGCCGCTCCATTACCGAAGCCGGCATGCCATTGTTGATGACAGTCGGGAAGTCTTTGTGCACGTGCCCCTAAGGACTAGCGTCCCAGAGATGAAGTTGTCGCCATTGAACCCTTGAATTGATCCGAAACTTGTAACACCAAACCTAAAACACACGTAGACTGGACGAGATCCACCACTCCATGGAAGCGGCGACCAGACGAATCCCCACCCTCCTCAACGTCAGCAGCAGGATCGTCGCCGACGAGGTGGAAGAGGAGGCGGGTATACCTTATTCTTGTCCCGCACAACGCCGCCATAGTCACCATAACGACGATGCCGGATGACCAAACTCTAACTTTAGGGACCCTTCTACACCGCCGAGCGCAGGTCCGAGGTCCCCACCTCCTCCCGTCGCCGGAGCGGCAAGCAGAGGAGGCGGGGACCCGTCGATGCTCGGTCGCAGACGGCGAGGACGAAGTAGATCGTGGTGGCTGCTAGGGTTTTTACCCTAGCCGCCGCCTCTTTTTCTCACGGGAGGAGAGTACGTCTGAAAGATCAGCCTGCCTAGGAGTCTATCTATATTACGGGCCTTTGGAAAATGTGTGCCATCATATTTTGTTGAGGAAAAATTGCTACACAACACTGTTATTTTTTGAAACACCTCCTGATTATATCTTTGCTAAATATATTATGAAATCTAATCTCACAGTGATCGCTAGTTGGCCGCAGGAGGTGTGAACGCGTGCTGTCAAATAGTAGGATCAAATCAAAAATTTAAAATGTCTTGTAGATCAAACCGTTTGTCCGATTTAGGATCCGTTTTCACCGTTGGAATAGTCGCGACGAGATCTTCAAAACTAGATCCCATGTTGATATGTTTCGATGAAATATTTTTTGGACCAAAAAGTTATCCATCCCTTACACGTGACTTATATGTCATAATACGTAAGTTATCAACTCTGCAACACATTGTTCTCACATACTTGAGCAAGTTTAATTGGATAGCGGTAGCCTAGGTGTTAGGATACCAAAACTTTACCGTTAGCAATTTATCTACAACCCGGATAACTCACGTGTTACGGGTGGATAACTTTTGGGTCCGAAAAATTTCGTCAAACATATCAATAAGTAATCTATGAAAGGAAGTAGAGATTGTATTGATATTGTAAGAGGTGATTACATCGTGAGCCCTTAGGCTGTTTATATAGTACTAGAAGACTTGGGGGGCAAGAAGCCTAATAGATATAGAATTAGATTACAAACTTAAACTACCAAATATAGTCCAAACCGTGACATACTCTAACACCCCCCGCAGTCGGATCGATAGTGACGAGAACAGCCGGAGCGTCGCGGATGGTCTGACTAGAGTATAATCCAAAGGCGCGAACTATAGAGGATGTCGGTGGATGTCGATGTCGATGTAGCCAGAAGTAGGGTGCTGTAGTCGTTGTCGATGCTGCCGTTGGTGATGTAGTCGCCGTTGATGAAATTGATGATGTTTATGTTATCGCGGTGTTGTGATCGATGTTGTTGTTGAGCCTGGAGAATTCGCCGTAGTAGTTGACGTAGATGTAGTTGGATCCGGAGTAGTCGGGGTAGGCGACACGCCTTGCCGAGCTTGCTAAACTCAGGAGCGCGCCAGGGACGGAAGCACGCGTCGGTGTTGTCAATACCGGACGTGCGAAGACAGGGACCATCACGAGCCATGTGAGCCAGAGCCGGAGGGAGAGGCAAAGAAATTCTCCGTGATCAGTCGGTGCGTAGAAGTTGTCCGCCGATTTGTCGGAGTAGATGAAGTAGTTGTAAGAAGAAAATTGATTAAGTAAAAAAATAAAAATTAGACTGCGACTCTGGCGGCGAGGTCGTGGTGGACGAAGACAAAGAGGTAGTTGTTTGATGGAGATTTGTTATAGCGGTAGTTGATTTCGGGGATTTAAACCCGTATTTTCCGCTTGTGTGAGCGCGGCGTTGCTCGTGGAGATGAACCTGTTGGCGTTGACGATGACCATGATTGGTGATGGTGGCGACGATGTGGCGATGTTGTTGGTGTAGATGATTGTCAGCGATGATGACCACGTGTGATAAAGATGCAGCCCTTTGTTGACGGCGAGACGCGTACTCAGGGACGTGTGTCCCGGTAGATGTTGGCGAAGACGGGCCGGCGTGGAGGCGACGTGAGGACGGAGCAGCCGACGCAGCGCGTGAAGGCGTCCCTTGGGGCGTCGCGCGGAGCCTCCTTGTCACGATTGTTGACGATGATTTGCCGAAGTTGAGTCGATGCCGAGGTTGAAGTAGAGACGCGCGATGACGACATGCGGCTGTGGACGATGCTTTTGGTGGCTAAAAGAAAATTAGATCTAATAGGAAAAGAAATTTGTTAGAACTACTAAACCGATCTAGGGAATTGGAAGAAAAACTAGCTACGAGATTTGGTGCCCTCGGCAGAGATCATGGAACTCGATCTCGCCGGGGGCGGCGCGCGGAAGCAGTGGCTAAACCCTAGGGGGAGCGATCTGATACCATGAAAGATTGCGGAAGTAGAGATTGTATTGATATTGTAAGATGATTACATCGTGACCCCTTAGGCTGTTTATATAGTACTAGAAGACTTGGGGGGCAAGAAGCCTAATAGAGATAGAATTGGATTACAAACTTAAACTACCAAATATAGTCCAAACCATGACATACTCTATCAATCTAGTTTCAAAGTTCGCGCCGCGACTAGACCAATAGTGAAAACGGATTCTAAATCGGACGAACGATTTGATCTATAATCCATTTTCAATTTTCGGATTAGAATTTAGCTGGCTATAATTGGTTTTGTGGCTTAGTGCTGATTTCATGTGCACACGAGGCGGCTCTCGTTTTTTTGTCCTAAACTCGCTTTTGGTCCTAAACGAACGTAGGCTGTGTTGGCTCGAGAAACTGCGGACACAGCGACACGTCCTTGTAGTTGTCCGATCCGCCATGTTCTAAATTTTCTAAAACGGTCGCTAAGTAGCAGTGTCCTACAATATTACGATACATTTGCGAGAACACATCCCATGGCCAATAACTGAAAATTTGTCACATTTTTTTTCAAAACCAGCTATAACATGGTTATCCCAAGCAAAAGTGTGAAACTTGCCATTTTAAACAATGCACTGCGTTCTGACAAATGATTACAAAATTGGAAGGTACGTAGCAAACACACAATAGGGCAGTGTGTTTCTCAAACGTTACAAAATGACGAGTAGCAAATTTTCCTAATTTTAAAATAGATAAATTGTTCCATCTTTTAACTTTATTTTATCAAGTTGCGGGCCTGAAATTTGACAAATGTTGCATATTGTCTTTTTCTTTGAACTGGAATCATATGGTCGATTGTCTACCACCTTTGTTCTTCCCTGGCTCTGACCGATGAGGCTATGCGAAATTTAGTTCTACCTCGTCTACGGAAGAAGCCCACACCCAACTTATAAGGGGGAGATTTCTTCCTCTTTTCAGTCCGGGCTTTGAGATGAATTGAGCTCTCTACATATAGTTGGGTTGTGTGTGCATAAATATCTAGAACGTAGACTGAGTGTTAGGCTGAGCCAAGTAGATCTAACATCTGGTATCAGAACTAGCGATCGCCATGACTTCCTGAGGGGCTTCTCAGGGGGGGTGGGATATTAGGCTGCTATTGACGTCCAGAACGTAGGCTATTTGCTAGGCTGGGCCAAGTAGACGCTAACACTTTGGTCGCTGCAGCAGGGTAAAACTACGAATGTTGAGGGTAGGGTTGCACGAGAGTAGAAAGTTTGTTCAAATCCTATATAACTAAGAAGATCACCCCCACTAATCTATTTCTCTCAACATGCAGCTATGTCACATCATTGGGTGTCCACTAAGTTGCCACATCACCTATTGTGCCACGTCTGATCAGTTTAGTTTCTTAATGCAGACCCTTTCAATTTAGCTGTAGGTGTCTCCTCTAAGTCAGTTCAGGTGCTGTTGGCTCCATCGGTCCATCCCCATGTAATGGCGGGCCCATCCAGTTCCTATTCCTATATCTATAAAATGGATCGACCAGCAATTGTCTTATCTCTAATATTAACTGATATTCAGCCCCAACGAAGAGACTCCAGCACCATAAATCTCTTGGACTCCTATGATAACCGATGTCTGATGGTAATGCATTTCTATTACCTATGAATCATGACTGTTAATACGAGAATCACAAGAGCTTCCGGGCAGCAGAGTAGCCAGAATGAATCATCGACACAGCGTATCTCCGGCCATGGCTCAGCCATGCCTCCGCCATCAGCGGCCCAAGGTCTCTCCGGCCAGGACCCAACGTCTCTCCGGGCATGGATCACCAGTCGCCAATACACCTTTAAAAAGTAAGTAATCAATCGAGCTGTCAGCACGCACTCACAAATCAACCAAGCTGGTCGGCTGCTGTTGTTTTTCGCAAATTTCGGATAATTCCATATGCATATGGTGTTTTTGCTTTTCCCTGTAGGAACTATGGGTGTACGTCATGGTGGTCTGCAGCAACCAGACATTTGGTTGCCTGCCAACTGCATGCATGATAAAATGTTCCGGACCAAACATACAGTACGATATTGGTAAGGAAATCTTGGTTCTTTTGGTCTACGACAGATTTTTCTCCCTCTGCCGAAGACGGGAAGCTTTCGTATAGTCACACACTCGGTATTTATGCCTTTGTGTTTGTTATACATGGATAAACCATGTCTCTTCTTCTTCCCTTCTCTCCTCTATAAATATATTCTGAGTTGTTTCCCCCAATTTCAGTTTGCAGATTACATCAGTTTTACCTCTGTACCTAGAGATTCTACTGATTAGCGTGCAGTTGTGTGTTGAACAATTTGGCCAGTGTGGCAGTTTATGACCCACAAGTATAGGGGGTGTATCGCAGTATTTTCGAGGGAAGTGAAACCCAATTTATTGATTCGACACAAGGGGAGCCAAAGAATATTTACCAGCCTTAACAACTGAGTTGTCAATTCAGCTGCACCTGGAAACAATCTTGCTCACAGCAGTTTATCAGTAGCAACAGTTTTGTAGTAGGAATAGTAAAGTAACAGTAGTAGTAAAGCAAAGACAGAAGTAACAAAAGCAGTAAACAATGAGATTCGAGTGCGATAGGCATAGGGATGGATGGACGGGCGTTGCATGGACAAGACAATTCACATAGCAATCAGAACATAGGGCAATTGCAGATAAATAAGATAAAGCACCCAAGTACTAGACAATCCTAGGCATGCGTTCCATATATAGTCATACGTGCTCGCAATGAGAACTTGCACAACATCTTTTGTCCTGCCAGCCCGTTTGCAGCAAGGCCTCTAGGGAACTACTGGCAATTAAGGTGCTCCTTTTAATAGAGCACCGGAGCAAAGCATTAACACTCCGTGAACACATGTGATCCTCACATCAAAGCCTTTCCCTTCCGGTTATCTCGATTTCTGTCACTTCGGGGCCATAGGTTCCGGACAACAACGTGTGTATACAACTTGTGGATAAGACCAAGAACAATACTATTATAATGAATCAATAACATGTTCAGATCTGAAATCATGGCACTCGGGCCCTAGTGACAAGCATTAAGCACAACAAGTCGCAACAAAGTCATAAAGCACTAATAAAAGATACTAGGCACCATGCCCTAACAATCTGATGCCATTACATGAACGATCTCATCCAATCCCTACCATCCCCATAGCCTACAACGAGGGATTACTCACTCATAGATGGGGGAAACATGGATGGTCGACGGAGAAGCGATGGTGAAGATCGATGGAGATGGCTCCGGGGGCACTTCCCCGTCCCGGCAGGGTGCCGGGATAGAGACTTTCTGTCCCCCGAATCTCCCCTTCGGTGGCCACGGCGCAGCGGAACTTTTCGTGGAAAAACGTCGAACCCCCTGAAGTTTTTAGATCAGAAGGCTTCTTATAGGCGAAGAGGGAGACCGAGGGGGTGCCTGGGGCCACCACAACATGCCCTGGCACGGCCAGGCCTAGCCCGCGCCTGGGGGTGTGTGGCCAGCCCCTGGGCCTCCTCCGTCTCGTATCCTGGCTCCGTGAGTCTTCTGGAAAAATAGGCACTTAGGCTTTTGTCCCGTCCAATTCCGAGAATATTCATTTTCTGACTTTCCTGGAACCAAAAACAGCAGAAAACAGGCAGCTAGCACTGTAGCTCTTGTTAATAGGTTAGTTCAAGAAATCATATGAAAAGTACTCCAAAGTGTGGACAAAACACAAGAAAGTGGATAAAACCAAGCATGGAGCATCAAAAATTATAAATACATTTGCAATGTATCAACATCCCCAAGCTTAACTCCTGCTCGTCCTCGAGTAGGTAAGTGATAAAAAGAAAGAATAATTTTTGAGGTGACATGCACCATCAAAGACTTGATCAAAGTATTCATAAAACATTCAAAGCTGGGATCATAGTACTTCAATCATAACATGAAAGACAAAGTTCTAGCAATAAGACAAAGAAACTATGATGCAACATGAAAAGGCACAAACAAAAGATTCATGAATAACAATGCTTTGCAGGACGTTTGTTTGTTTCACATAAAGAAAACATAGCATAGTGGCACTCAGCTTGTCTCTCAATAGAGTAGCAAAAGTAAATGCATAGGACACCTTCAAAGTTTACAACAGTGACGAGATACAAATAGTTTAAAACAAGCAGTATCAAGGTGTGCATCAATCAACAAGTCTTGGGACAATGCACATAGAACTAAGAATGGCCACTATGCTCTCAAGAAAGTGCTCAAAGAATATGTGGAGACTCAACAAGTAGAAGAAAAGGTTTTGAATAGTTTGAAAGGCTTCCAAATGCTGAAAGTATGGTAATCGTTAGCTTTGAGCTCTCATTGCCCCTATCATAAGCATATTTTAATGTGGATAAGGTTAAAGTGACACAGCTAAGAGGATATGCTTGACAAGTTATAAATCGAAGTCTCATGCCCTTACTTACGAAGACCGATCCTCATGCTACTCAACTTCAGTCACGAGTAAGCTCTTGTCATTGTAAGTATATACGTATCATAGAGAACCGCCAACGGGGTACCCCTTGCACATGATACATGAGCTATCCCATAATAAAAATGACAAGGCAAGCAGTCAATGAGCATCTAAGCGATCTTTTTATTTACTATGTGCATAGATTTTTATTGAGGATGCTTCATAGAATGCTCATTATGCTTATGCTGCAAGTTTCCACCATGATTAGGCATGGCTTAGGCTAGCGGCCCAGGCGTTTCTCTAACATATATACAAACTCCATGATCTTACAAGTTCCACTTTTATTTCACGCCGCCGGGATCCATAAGCAAAAGAACATGATATCAACTAGGTACAAAGTACCAATGAAGTGTTGAAAGCGGTCCCCATGATACATGGTTCTGCTAACTTCAACTCATAAAGCGCAAGCATATACGCAACAAAGAAGGATGCAATGGTTCAAGTTTATTAAGTGCAAGAAAATAAAGTGTGCCATCAAGTTCGTGAGAGCTTTACTAACTAACTTTCTCATAACAAGCAAACATTTTATTCGGAAGAAAAACAAGGCATATTGAATATGCACGGAAGTAGCAAATGATGCTAATAGGTAGGTATGGTGGACACTTTGGCAATATTTGGTTTTGGGGAGTTGGAAACATGAGTAAAACATACTCCGTGAATGTGAAGGCTAGCAATAGTAAGGGAGCGACAAACAAGAGCGCAATAATGGCCATAATCATGTAGAGCGACAAAACATCATTGATCAAAGCATAAAGTGATACTACAAGTTGAAAACTAAGGGATCATAAAGGCTTATGGTGACTTGGGATAGTCATAACATGGTGTGAGCATGTGCCAAGTCAACCCAAATAAAGCATCAAAGGAGAATACCACTATACTATGTTTTAATATGCTAAAACAACGCATGATTCATCCAAGGCACATTAAGCAATCTCAATTGTTTATAACAAGTCATGCTACAACAAAGAATACTAAGCATAATGCCAAAAAAATGTCAAGCATGGCATGACAAAGCATAGGCCACAGTCAAAAACAAGCTCTCTTTACCACTTAAGTATGAGCTTTCCTACTCTTTTCTAAACCAAACCAAACCAAACTATTTGAACACCAATATATGAAAGGGTAGGTCCAACCAATTTATTCAGCAAACTAAGAAAACCACGCAAAATAAAAAACAAAAACGAAAAAAAAAAAATAAGACGCTCCAAGAACAACACAACTGTGCATGAAACAATAAAAATGAAGCGTTTGGAAGAAACCTAGGATTTTTTTTGATGAAGAAGGGGATGCCTTGGGCATCCCCAAGCTTTGACGCTTGTACTTCTTGGATATTTCTTGGGGTGACACGCGTGGCATCCCCAAGCTTGAGCTTTAGTCCATCCTTCATCTCATTACTCATTCCTTCTATACACCTGAAATTTTTCCTTCATACAAAACTTCACACAATCTTTATTAGCAACATTAGTGCACTCAAGATAATAAGTCTTAAGGTTCAGTTCTAACACCAAATAAACTTCCATTAGAACACTAGCTACTGTAGCACTTCCCTCAAAAAGCTCAATTCCCCAAAATAACTCAAGAAGGAGCCAACAAGAAGCAAATGCAGAAAATGGCAGAAATTTGTCAAAACAGACCAGCATGTAAAGACGAATTTTTTATAAGTCCTTCTGTTGCTCAAATCAAAAAGTGTTGAACTAACGAAAGTTAGATAACAACCTGGGGCAGAAGCACAAAAATTCACGCCTCAAAAATACGTTCAGAGATTTTACGCGAATTTTTATGGTGAAGCACATAAATCTGTTTCAGGACGACAACTTTCCAAATCATTACTTCTCTCTCATTAGAGGTTACTCTTGGCACGAAAAGCAAATAAAAAGGATAAAGAACGGTTATTACTGAGGTAATAACTTTCAAGACTCATCTAAAACTTTTGGGTTATCTCCCAATAAGTACTTTTCTTTAATGCCTTTAAGTTAGGCATAAGCAAAAACTAGAATGGATAGAATAGAAGTAAAACATAAATAATCATAGTGAAAACATTGTTTTGTTCAATGAAATCCTTTTGTTAACAAGGTTGATCAGGTCTTGCTACCAAAACAATTTTATATGAGACAAAACTTTGTATTCCACTAATGATTATGTTACCTCAACCTTGATAGCAATGGTCCCAATCATAATAGTTTCAAAATTTTCTCTTGGTATGGGACAATATATTTCTCCAACTTGAATGCCCTCAACATGTTCAATTGAATTCAAACCATAAGTCCTTTCAATCTTCTTGAGGAAATAGACAATGTGTTCCTTGTAATTAACATTGAAGGTCACCTTCCCTTGATTATAATTAATAACAGCTCCTGCAGTATTTAAGAAAAGGTCTCCCAAGAATAATAGACATATTATCATCTTCAGGCATAAAAGTTTGAGAGGATACTCTCATAAGAAATATGAGTTGAAGTAAAAGAGAGCATTAAGAAGCAAATTCAAAACACATTTAAGTCTAACCCACTTCCTATGCATAGGAATCGTGTAAGCAAATAACAAAGTGACAGGCATAGGAAGATAAAACAAGAGTAACTCCAAAACTTTCAGCACATAGAGAGGTGTTTCAGTACCATGAAAACTTCCACAACCATATTTTCCTCTCTCATAATAAGTTTCAGTAGCCTCATGAAGAAACTCAACCATATAACTATCACATAAAGTGTAACTACCTCGGTGAATTACGCTCTTAGTTACATGCCTGGATGAACGAAAGTGGTCAAAATAGTACGGTGGGGCCCAGGGCCACTCACGGTAGACCTTTCGGCCGTCCTAACCACTTTCAGAACATCGGGACAAGAACGAGCGGCGTAATCGGCAGGAGAAGGGATCAACTACATACACAAATGAGTATGTATGCAAGCCACATACAACAATCCTCAGAGCCATTCCATCTAAAAGAAATGGAAATATTGCAACGCCATATGGCAAGATTCAAATATCCTAGATAGAGATAATAATTTAGGATAGCTCCTCATACAACAAACATCAGAGTATCAGGCGGAAGAGGAAAACAAGATCCGAGTACGGATAAGAAGCAAATCGGCATAAGATGCCATATAAATAAACACATCCCGCCCACAGATCTCACGGATCCCCGTTCCCGGAATCTCTACATCGAGTGATCATTGCCAACATCCTCTGTTTCCTCCACCCAGTATCCATCTTGCGAATACACCTGTTCATCTAAATCAGACAATTTATCGTGTGAGACCCTAGGGGTACTCAACAAGTCTTTATGCCACTAAAGGGGACACAACCTGGGGTGACGCAATTGCAGGAAAAGATAATAGCTAACAATTCTATAGATACTCGCTAACCATCCGCCTAACCAATGATAGATGGATGTCCGTGAATTAAGAACAACAGTTATAACAGTATAATTAACAGATCCATCCTCCTCCTCGCTTACCGACGAGGAAGCGGACGAACATCCCCCATCATCCGTTGGCAGTTTTATTAACCATTCCATGAGCATTGCACTATTTACTAGTCAAGTACTTAGTCAAATTAAAAGCGGTACTTTAGTTATACTTGTCTATGATCGAGAAACTATGCTCCAAGTCGTCCATAACCGCGGACACGGCTTTCAGAAAGATTTACCCTGCAGGGGTGCACGAATAGCAACACACACTCGATCAATCTCGGAAAAACCAACTCAAAACCCAACGAGGCATTCACGACAAAGCAATCACAGGATTCAGTAATATTTCAGGGGGCCACCCCATTAAGCTACCCGCGATGAAGCTAGCTGACTCCGAGACGGACTCAAGGTTTGTGTGGACGGCGGTAAACGACTGGGAACCCGAAAATGTGACTGGTCTTGTCGATATAGCGAAAACGTGTCACGATCCAAAACAGTACAGGTGCTCCACGCACAATCTTAAATAAAGCAGTAACATGGCATAAGTACAGGATAGTAATAAAGCCCCAAACTAATTGTGGCCCCAAGAAATAAGAATGAATCAAGCTCTGGCTCAGGGGGGTCCATAAGGCCTCCCGGATGTGGATAGTGCGAATAAACAAGGAACAGGAATCAAGTACTCGGGGTCCTACGGGACACAAGTGAGCATGAAAAACCAAATAGCAGATATTGCTCACCGGTGCCTCTTTCATTAGTTATCCCATTACTACTCAGGTTATGTTGTTTAGGTACCTCATTATTCATCAGACACTCACATACCCTACACATGGTTTTCTACGACTCGCATGGCTCAAACAACTCCTGTAGTAATGGCTCATGGGATGGAGGAACAAGCTTCGGTGGGGTTTAAAAGTAAGGCTATGCAGTACTTGGGATTCAATTTAATGCAATCGCGACTCAATGATGCAAGAATAAGATAGAGGCAATAGGTACTAAATGTATGCAAGCATGTGGTAGTGCTTGCCTGGCAGCTCAGTTGAAGCGAGAGATGGATCTGGGTAGTACTCCTGTGATTCCTGGTAGTTCTCCTGCTGGGCGTCTATTCGAAGAAGAACCAAACAAACAAGGACCAACATAAATAAAGTGCACAAGCATATGAATTAAAATGCGACAAGCAAACAAGCATGCCATGATGAATGATGCACAATTTACATGGCATTAAAGTAGCATGGCATGCTGAGGTGTGGAATACAAGAATAAAGCATTTTATTATTTGTTTAGTCAAGTTTTATTGCCATAAACAGTTCAGATTTTTAATAATGACCTGATACATGCTTCAATTCAGAACAAGGACTGCATAGATAGAACGGGCTCGTCGTGCTGATCGATTTAGACATATTATTTGCCAAATTTGGAGTTATAGAATTAAAGTTATGAATTTATTAAGAAAAGGGCATTTTATTTGTAATTTTAATCATCTCGAATTTTTAAAGTGTTCAACAATATTTTGAATGGCATATTTTAATTCCTCACATTTTTCTGATTCCAAAACATATATCATTTGTATTATTTGGATTTATATTTTAAAAGTTATTTAAAATCTGGTTTGAATTTGAATTTAAACAATTACTGAAAAGTTTATTTAAAAACAGAAAAACAGAAATCGTTTTGTACTCAGTCAAACCCAGCCCCAATCGCTAACGGGTGGGCCAGCGGCTGACTGGACCGCACAGCGCACAGAGGGCTTTTTCCACCACGGCGCTGGCTAGCCCATGTGACTGCTAGGTGGGACCAGCTAGCTAAGGCCCACGTGACAGCGGGTAAGCCCGCAGAGGCTGACAGGTGGGGAGTGGGCTGGGGCGTGGGTTGAGAGTGCAGAAAGGTGGGTGCCTTTTTGTAAAACGACCCGCGTCGATGACAGGTGGGACCTAGCTGGACCGCGGGTTGAGCCGGCAAAAGACGCAAGGGGTTAGGTGCAAAAAGGGGTGCGGCACTGTTTTTCTTCCTCTTCTCTCTGATGGCTGCGCATGCAGACAGCGACAGAACACAGTGCAGGGATCGAACCCGCAACCTCGTGCCTGCGTGCGGCGACGACTACCACTACGTTGGCTTGGGCTTGCTGCGAGGAAAACGCCAGGTGGCTAGATCTACCTAAACGACGCCACGGTCTGGAGACGAACGCGGCCGCCGGCGCGCACAGAGCGTTCGCTGGAACGTCCGATGCGACCAGGGCACGGCTTCGACGGCGAGGATGTCTAGGAGGGTCGGACGCTCACCGTGGGGGTGTCGGTGGTGGTGGCACGGCCGGAGGCGCAACGGATCGCCGGGGTTGCTGGTGTCCTGACGGGTTAGGGTTTGCGTCGGGCGGCGCGGGTACTGGCGATCTTGGGGCTCCTCCTCCACGTCGGCGCGTACAGGGAGCAGCAGGGAGATCTCCTTGGTCTCCTAGACCACCTCCACGACGAGCTTGCTGGCTGGAACGAGGGGACGACGGCGGTGCTGGCGGGGACCGGCGGCAGGATCTGGCGACGGTGGAGAAGAAGGAGAGGAAAGGCAGGGGTTCTGGGGCGGATCTGGGCGTTGCCAGGAGGCGTGAGGGTGGGATAAAGAGGGAGAGAGGGAGAGGGTGCCGTGTGGGGCTCGGGGTAGATAAAGGTGGCTTCGGCCACCTTTCTCCTTCTCGCTCACGTGCTTCTCGTGCACGGCCAGGCAGGGCAGGCTAGGGTGGAGCGGCCAGGTGGGGACGGCGTGGTGGAGCAGCTGGGTGGGGCTAGCTCGGCAGAGAGAGAAAAAGAGAGGAGAGGGAAGGCTCGGGTGAGCTAGGGTTAGCTTAGAGAGGGGGCTCGGGTTAGGGTTTTGTTAGGGTTGGGGTAGGGGTTAGCTGAGGTGGGCCATGCATGGCAGGGAGAGGGGCCATTGGCATGGTGAGAGGAAAGAGGTGAGGGAGGTGTGGTAGGGGTTAGGGTTAAGTAGGTTTTAGACTAGAGCTAGGTTTAGAGAGAGAGAGATTAGAAAAAAAAGGTTAGGGTTTAATTAGGTGTTTAGGTTTTTAAAACTTGTTTATAAGATTAAACAAGAGGAAAGTGAGGGCTTAGATTTGGCCTAAGATGAGGTGAAGGAGAAACCAAGAAAAAGAGAAAGAAAAAGGTTTATGGGAGAAAGGTCTTATTTGAATCATGCATGGCACCTTTCCATGAGAGGTTGATAAGGTGGAGATGGAAGAGGTGAGGTTTTGATGCTCAAAACAAGGTACTAGGATCAAGATGAGAAGGGTGGAGTAAGAGAGAAAAAGGAATCTCACCAAAGAAAAAGGTTCACTCCAAAATCCAAGAAATTCAAAGGAGAAAAGATGAGTGCTTGCATGGCCCATGCAAAATAATTAATGCCATGTTTAAATTCTTGTGAAAACAAAAATAATAATATGGCATTATACTTATGCATTCCCAAGAAGTGGAATAAGGCCAAGCAAAAGAATTTATAGAATTAGATCCATCCTATCTCCCATGAGCTAGATTAAATACCAAAAGAAAATAAAAGCCCATGGTAAATGGAATGGTGGAATTATAAGGTGGTGGAAAGAAAGGTGATGGATTTGAATAAAAGATATGCCCCCAACTCAACTTGGGCATTACACAATGTATCAATAACCAAATACAATATCAAGAGGCAAATGCAATTAATAATGCATATGAGAGAATAACCAAAGAAAAAGGGTTTTATATGATGCTCAAATGCAAGGTGGCATGATGACATGAGCATGATATAATTATGATGCAACAAATATCTGTAGGAAGTAGCCATTATCTTACTAGACCAAGTAGCATTACAATTGTTAGACAATTGGGATGCTACATAAAGCATGCTCTTCACGATCTACAAGCACTAGAGCTTTATTATAAACATTTTCAAGAGAAACCTCAGGAACATAGCATTCACTCTCCTTTAGTAAGCAAGGGGGACAATCAAATAATGTAAGGGATAAAGAGTTACTCTCATTAGAAGGTAGGCATGGGTAGCTAATCCATTCTTCCTCCTTTTGTTCATCACTCTCCTCCTCTTTTTCATCTAATGAGATTTCAGGTTCATCAATTTCTTCTTCCATAGGATCCTGCAAGGCATTAGTCTCTTCCATTTGTGGAAAGCATCTATTAAAATATTCAAGAATATAGCCGTTTTCATCCTTGTAATTATCAAAGCAAAATTTAAGTATACCATACACCTCATACTTATAAGGTGAATCATCAATATTTTCAAGCAAACTAGCAAGTTCAAAAGCACCCTTCCAAGCAATAAATTCTTCAATTTGTTCCGCATCATAAAAGTCATAAATTCCTTTAGCATAGGAAGATATGGTATCATTATCATTATACTCACATTGAAAAGGGAGGTGTTTATACCTCTTTCTGCAACGAGATTCATCACAGCAATAAGTAACATTATAAGTAGAGCACACATTTCTAGCAATGGTATACAATCTATCAATTTGTTCCCATAAGTGGTTCCCTTTTTGTGACAAGCGGTGTTACTTATAATAATCCTTTTGATCTTCCATGAAACCACCTTGACAATAAGATTCAGTTTCAAAGAAACCAACCATTGACATCAAGCATGATAAAGCAAGACAATAACAGACCAATGAAAATAACAACTAGAGTAGGAACTAATTTTTTTTGTCTTTTTGATAAAGAAATAAGCAAACAAGGAGAAGATAAACTTAGCTTGAACAATAGTGAATCCAAGTGAACTTGATAAATAAAGCTATGCTCCCCGGCAACGGCGGCAGACAATAGTCTTGATGACCCACAAGTATAGGGGGTGTATCGGAGTATTTTCGAGGGAAGTGAAACCCAATTTATTGATTCGACACAAGGGGAGCCAAAGAATATTTATCAGCCTTAACAACTGAGTTATCAACTCAGCTGCACCTGGAAACAATCTTGCTCACAACAGTTTATCAGTAGCAACAGTTTTGTAGTAGGAATAGTAAAGTAACAGTAGTAGTAAAGCAAAGACAGTAGTAACAAAAGCAGTAAACAGTGGGATTCGAGTGTGGTAGGCATAGGGATGGATGGATGGGCGTTGCATGGACAAGACAATTCACATAGCAATCAGAACATAGGGCAATTGCAGATAAATAAGATAAAGCACCCAATTACTAGACAATCCTAGGCATACGTTGCATATATAGTCATACATGCTCGCAATGAGAACTTGCACAACATCTTTTGTCCTGCCAGCCCGTTTGCAGCGGGGCCTCTAGAGAACTACTGGCAATTAAGGTGCTCCTTTTAATAGAGCACCGAAGCAAAGCATTAACACTCCATGAACACATGTGATCCTCACATCAAAGCCTTTCTCTTCCGGTTATCCCGATTTCTGTCACTTCGGGGCCATAGGTTACGGACAACAACGTGTGTATACAACTTGTAGATAAGACCAAGAACAATACTATCATAATGAATCAATAACATGTTCAAATCTGAAATCATGGCACTCGGGCCCTAGTGACAAGCATTAAGCACAACAAGTCGCAACAAAGTCATAAAGCACTAATAAAAGATACTAGGCACCATGCCCTAACAATCTGATGCTATTACATGAACGATCTCATCCAATCCCTACCATCCCCATAGCCTACAGCGGGGGATTACCCACTCATAGATGGGGGAAACATGGATGGTCGATGGAGAAGCGATGGTGAAGATCGATGGAGATGGCTCCGGGGGCACTTCCCCGTCCTGGCAGGGTGCCGGAACAGAGACTTTCTGTCCCCCGAATCTCCCCTTCGGTGGCGGCGGTGCAGCGGAACTTTTCGTGGAAAAACATCGAACCCCCTGAAGTTTTTAGATCAGAAGGCTTC
This sequence comes from Avena eriantha, assembly GCA_910589775.1. NCBI lineage: Eukaryota > Viridiplantae > Streptophyta > Magnoliopsida > Poales > Poaceae > Avena > Avena eriantha. Next base: position 194,395,717 of record OU342746.1, on the reverse strand, counting down.
TTATAGGCGAAGAGGGAGACCGAGGGGGTGCCTGGGGCTACCACACCATGCCCTGGCGCGGCCAGGACCAGCCCGCGCCTGGGGGGGGGTGTGGCCAGCCCCTGGCCCTCCTCCGTCTCGTATTCTGGCTCCGTGAGTCTTCTGGAAAATAGGCACTTTGGCTTTTGTCCCGTCCAATTCTGAGAATATTCATTTTCTGACTTTCCTGGAACCAAAAACAGCAGAAAATAGGCAGCTGGCACTGTGGTTCTTGTTAATAGGTTAGTCCAAGAAATCATATGAAAAGTACTCCAAAGTATGGACAAAACACAAGAAAGTGGATAAAACCAAGCATGAAGCATCAAAAATTATAGAAACATTTGCAATGTATCAGCAATGCCCGAAGATTTTATCCTTAGATTTTGTATAAGTAAATTATCAATTCTTTCTGAGACTGCAGATGCTATTGAAATTGATTACCTACTATGTATACATGTGAATGATGTTCCAGCAATTTATCAAATTAAAGGTGTTTGGATTTAAGTGGAGGAAGATGCCAGTTTCTTTTGTCCACACATAATTGGCTATTGACGTCAACATTGAAGAACACAGATTTTTGTTGTTGTAACAACTACAAGGTTCATCTGTTGTTCATGTTCCTGTAAACTGGATGGTGGATGGTGAAGAGTTTCTGGAATGAGGCTTCAGCCAGTCTTTTTGGTCACCTTGATGTGCCATCATTTTTTGCCAGTCAGGTTAGATATATATCACACAACTAGATTTATGTGGAACTGTACTGTTATTCATGTCATCATGTGTTGTTTGCAGGCATGCCATCATGTGTGATTATATTTTGAAAGCATATTCCATAGCTCATTGCTCTAAAAGTCTATATTCCTGTGTGTAAGGTATAAATGCGGATCCTTATCGGCATGTTGCATGAGTTATGTAGAAGAAAATAACATTAAGAGATGAAGGTGGCGCCTTACCATATTCTGTTAGTAATGCGCTACGTAGAATTGACTAAATGCTATATGTGTTGTATTGAAGACGTCAGCTTATGATTCATCTTTTTCATTCCTTTTTATTAGTTTTCCATTGAGGGAACCAAATTATTGGCAGTAAGTGTTTTTTTACCATACATCTGCTGCAATATATGTGTGCATGCAACACTCGATGCATGGTCAGATGGCCATGGGACCTAATGTATACTATACTGTAGATGCTAGTAGTGGTCACCGTGGATCTGGTATGTTTGACTAATATTTTTTAAGGTTAATTTGTATTAGTAAGCAAATGTTCAATTTCTTACCAATTTCTGATAACGTATCAATAAAGTTCGTGTTGTCAATTTCTTTGGGCAAAATTTTGGTATCATTGCCTCATTTTAGAAGTTACCTCTTTAAAATAAAATTGTGACATGCTTTTTTTCTAGTTGAGTGTCCCATCTATATATCAAGAAACAGTAAATGATTCAGCATGTAGACCGACAAGTCCTACATCACTGAATAGTTCTTCCCGAAGTACTTATTTAATGGTTTTTTATCAGCAAACTCCCAAAGATCTGCTGATGAAGAAGTGAACAACTCTATATTGTATATCACATTGCTTATTTCACGCTGCCAACTTTATATAGACAAAATGCATCTTTCAATTCCCGCAGCAACGCGCGGGGTATCATCTAGTTAGACTAATTTTGCTACTCCGCGACAGAGGCGAATGACGGGAAAAAAATCTAAGGAGGGGTGAATTATAAGCATATAATATCAATCGAGACACTACTACATATGATCTTAACATAATCACTTAATAAAATAGAAATACAAAAACATTTGAATATAACTAGAGCCTAAAAAGATACCAATAATGAAGCTTTAATGAATTATTAAAGTTCTAATAAATGGCAAAAGCTCGACGAAGACTTCTATGCCCCACTCTATGTAGCACATCATCAAGTCATGGACAAGCCATCATTGACGAGCATGTTCGTCTGCAGTACCAAAGTTCGTAGGCCAATGCACCGCGGTACCTAAGTTGCCTGAAATTGCCGCGTTTCGAAATGTTGGGCCGCCAACTACTGAGAGGGGCCATTTAGAGGCAAACTCATCTCACCCCTGGCAAATTCAAACATTCCGTTAAACTGCCCCGTGAAGTAGACGGTCGGGACCCTCATGTCGGTCATCTGTCCGTGACGCGAGCGCCAACGCGGCAACCTCTTAGACAAATCGAGTAACTAAGTGGATTGGATGCGTTGACCAATTTCAAAAATCCATTCCCACCTTTCCCCTAGCACCGGCGGTGTCGGAATCCACCCTCCAGGCAGGACGATCCCTTCGGACATTTGACTTCCGGTGCCAAGTTGTTGCGTCCAGTCGCTGATCCTGAGCTCCAATGGCGCATGCCATAGCCACCGTTGCGAGGCTCTAGCCCGCCTCTGCCGCCGACGAGCCGTGCAGCTCGAAGGATGGCAGATCCTACTACCAAGGAAGAAGAAGTTCTGGCTACAAGCGGGTGAGCTACCCTTCTCTTTACTATTCGCACTAATTATAACTACTAGCTGGCTACTGAATCTAAAATTGTTTGTTAGCCCAATGCTGACAAACATATTTTGTTCACAGTTTTCTGTCAAGTGGAATCTCCGCGGACCACCTTTACCTGGTTACGGTAGTCCTCTTAAGGTACGACTCTAAGGGCAAGTGGTATGGACACAATTGTATCACGATGGAAGAAGCGCATGTGCAGATCTACACTATATCTGGCATGGTTGCTGCTCTGCGTAATCATGATGAATTCTGGCCAAAGCAGAATGCAAAGTTCAGCTTCATGGATGAACGTGGTATCATGGTTCCTCTAACGTGTGATAGTCAGCTAATTGGGTTGATGAAAAGGTATGCTTCGGATTGCATGTTTGAGCTGAATTGTGATGTACTGGATGTGGAATCTGCTACAACTGGGAGTCGGCCTTCTATTCTTGGACAGGACGGTTGCTCGAACCCAATTAGCTCCTGATAAGCAAAAGTCTCTTGGGGTTCACATGTTTGTGCTGAATTGTAATTTTTGTTTTATTTACTCTGTAGATATTGGGCAGTTATGTAGCAGTCTTATTTTTTTGACAGGAAGCGCCATAAGGTTAGAAACATGACTGTCGGGTCAGCCATTTTTCTGCCTGAAGAAATTAAAAATGAGTGGAAAGATGATGCTGGACACGATTCTGGTGCCCATTGTCCCGGTGATGCAGAGTACGTGAAGCTAAGAAAATTGGCACCGAGGAAAAGGAAGAAGGCAGGAAATAAAGAAGCCAGTGGACGTGAAGGCTTGGCACCCAGGCTGCGGAAGAAGGCTGCTGGCAATAAAGATACATAGTAATGTGTTGAACTTGAACCTATATATGTAATTCAGTTAAATTCTGGAGCTCTGTGTGTGGAACTTTGCTGGGCGAAACAATCTACCCACGTTCTCTGAGTAAAATGTGCCGCAACTTAGGGTTTGGAAACGCCCGAGTCAGTAGTTGAATCCGAAATTGTGATTGTGCCACTACTATCTGAAAACACGCAACACCGGTTCCACGATTGCTGAGGGGCAGGAGGTCTCCAAATACGACGGAATGTAAGTGACACAGAAATAAATTATTTAACCTATCACACTCCACGAAGCAGTAGCTTATTTCAGCTGCTGCACACAACGACATGGCAACATAAACAACAATGGCAACCAATAATGCCCAGACGCTTGAGCCCGTCTATCTTACCGCCTCCCTGCTCCTGCATCCCCTGCGTCTGGCGAAGCTCCCGGATCTCCATTAACCGGGTGTACGTGCTTCCACTTTATAAATTGTTGATGTGCCATTTGCATGCGGCACAATCCATGTAGATTACGTTTGAACAAACCACCAATGTCAGAATATCACCATGATCAGACAAAAGGAAGTGATGCAGGGTTAAGACAGACTAACGGGAGAGCAATTTTTTTCCTCCCAGGACTCCGGGACCACTAGTTCAGACCGCTAGGTCCACAAGTACTACTATTACAACTTAAAAAGGCACGGAGCTCAAGCTAAATAGAACTAGTTATCACACATCTCCTTGATCTTCCTAATCTTAGCCCGATGCACATCTTCCTGCGAGAGCAAGGATCGATTCGTCTGCTCCTTCCTTTTAGCATCTTCCTTGCACAGCTTCAATTGTTTCTCTGTATTTTTCCTCATGCACTTGTCAATACTCGTAGTTGTGAACTGTAGGACTTTGGCCTGGTGAAGATCATTCCTTGCTTGAGTCAGTTCTTGCTCTGCTTTAGCCTTCAGGGCCAACGCCACGTCCCTCTCCTTCTCGACTTTGCTAACCTTGTCTTGCACCCTCCTAAGATCTCGGCTAAGCTTGGTCGTGTCAACTAGGTCCCATAGCTTCATCTCAACACTGTCAAGAAGTGATATGACTACGGATTCTTTCAACTCAACAGTCATATCCCATAGTTTGTCCAGCGTTTTCTGCATCGATTTGGGCCACTCTGGATCTACCCATTTGACAACATCACAACTTCCGCCTTGCATCATTGCACGATGTCCTTGACACCGTAGAAACCTCCTGCCTGCATTTCGTCCTTTGAACGCTACAAATTTAGCGGGCACATATCCATGTTTATATAGTAGAGGAGTGTCTTCATCCACTAAACCGTGATAGTCGGAGTCATACATCGTCTGGTTGGCTTAACACATCATATGCGCATGAGTAAACAGAGTAGATCTAGCTAAAAAATAGATAACTGGCCATAGATGATAGAGATAGAGATGAGACGACTCACATTGAAATCACCGTCCCTGTCGTCACGACGCGTTTCCTCGCCGTCTCCCCTTGAACCCATGGAGAGAGGGGAGGGGGGTGGCTGCCGGAGAGGGGATTGGGATGGAGGCGCCGTCGGCTTGCAGCTAAGGCAGGATGGGAGTGAAGTAGGGAAAGTGGCTTCGAGGGGAAGGAAGAGAAGTACAGGAAGGAAGAGAAGTAATGGGGATGTGACACTGGGATATGGCCCACTGAACTTGTGAGTCGTGACACTCGCAATAGGGGAGCGCCCGATGTTGCCAATTTTTCCAGAGCAAGCATGGCCAATCATGCCGCAGAACAGCCTACTCGTGGATCGCTCTCACGAAGACAATACCAATTGTCCAAGCGCCCTGATCGAACGGTATGTAACAATCGTCAAGCAGGACAACTGTGTTAGGGTGTGCCTTCTAGAAGACTCAGTCTAACGTCCACCCATTGGGGGGCTAAGGTTAGGGCTCTCCTAACGTTAGGATCCATATGTGGTTTATGAGAGGAACAGACATGCAATGACACTGGGTGTGGTTCATGAGAAGAACAGACATGCAATGACATTGGTGGATCCATATGTGGTTTGTGAAAAGGACAGACATGCAATCTCACTAGGTGGATCCATGTGTGGTTCATGAAAAGAACTCACATGTAATGAGACTGGTGCATCCATGTGTGGTTTGTGAGAAGAACACACATCCAACGACACTGGGTGTGGTTCATGAAAAGAACACAAATCCAATGGCACTGGGTGTGGTTCATGAAAAGTACACACATCCAATGACATGCAATGACTCTAGCTATGGTTCATGAAAAGAACAGACATTCAATGACACTGTGGATCCATGTGTGGTTTGTGGAAAGAACAGACATGCAATCACACTAGGTGGATCCATGTGTGGTTTGTTTAGAGGAACAGACATGCAATGACACTGGGTGTGGTTCATGAAAAGAACAGACATGCAATAACACTGGTGGATCCCTATGTGGTTTGTGAGAAGAATAGACATGCAATGACTCTAGCTATGGTTCACCAAAAGAACACATATGCAATGACACTGGAGGATCCATGTGTGGTTTGTGAAAAGAACAGACATGCAATCACACTACACTAGTAGAAAATGGGCCTTTGGTTCGGGCCATTAGTCCCGGCCATGGATGGGGCCGGGACTAATGGTCCGAACCAGACGGCCCGAGGAGGTCGAGGCACTTGGTCCCGGTCTGTAAGGAACCATTAGTCCCGGTTTGAGATACAAACCGAGACAAATGGGTCTGGGCCAGCGCGCGTGCTCCTGGCAGAACCTTTAGTCCCGGTTTGTATCTCAAACCGAGACTAATGGCCTGGCCCTATATATATGCACCCAGCCCTCCACTCTCTCCTGTTTTTTCCTATGTGAGAGGTGGGTATAACTTTGTGCTAACTTTTTTCTTCATATGCACTAGAGGTGTTCGGTGAAATGCCTATTAGAGCGATGCCACTTGAGTTCACACAAGACAAAATATGATATGAGGTGCCAGAGCGACACTTAAGGTTTCTCCTCTTTGTTTTGAAGTGTCCTAAAAGGTTAGCAACTATTTTCTTGTTTTGACTGCGCGGTACTAATTTAAGCATCGTGATTGCGTTTGATATATATGCATGGTTGTAGGATGCAGATGAGCCACCCATGGATGTACGGTGACTGACGCTCTGACGCTTACAGAGAAGGCGTGCGTTCTTTTCGCCTTGTGGCCGAGGCGAACAAGCGGCCGGATGGTTTTATGTGTTGTCCATGTGTTGAATGTCGGAATGAGCAGGCTCACACTTCCTCAAGAGTCATTCAGAGCCACCTGCTTTGGTCTGGTTTCATGTCTGGCTATAATGTTTGGACCAAGCACGGAGAAAGAGGGGTTATGATGGAAGACAGCGATGAAGAAGAGAACGATGATGACAACTACCGATCTATGTTCTCTGGATATGATGATACCGCAGTTGAAGATAATGAAAAAGAAGGGGGTGAAGAACGGGAACCATATGAGCTCGTTGATGATTTTGGTCGGGTCATTAGTGATGCAAGGCGAGACTGCGACACAGAAAAGGAGAGGTTGCAGTTCAAGCAGATGTTACAAGACCACAACACATTGCTGTATCCAACTTGTGAAGATGGCCAGAAGAAGCTGGGTAGCACACTGGAATTGTTGAAGTGGAAGGCAGAGACCGGTATGACTGACTTGGGATTTGAAAAGTTGCTGGTAATAATGAAGAAGCTGCTTCCAAGAAATAACCAATTGCCCTCCAGTACGTACGAAGCAAAGAAACTTGTCTGCCCTCTAGGATTAGACGTGCAGAAGATACATGCATGCCCTAATGACTGCATCCTCTACCGCGGTGAGAAGTACGAGAATATGGATAAATGCTCGGTATGCACTGCATTGCGGTATAAGATCAGAAAAGATGACCCTGGTGATGTTGAGGGCGAGCAACCCAGGAAGAGGGTTCCTGCCAAGGTGATGTGGTATGCTCCTATAATACCACGGTTGAAATGTTTGTTCAGAAATAAAGAGCATGCCAAGCTGTTGCGATGGCACATGGAAAACCGTAAGAAAGACGGGATGTTGAGGCACCCTGCTGATGGTCGACAGTGGAGAAAAATCGAGAGAGACTTCCCGGACTTTGCTGGTGATGCAAGGAACTTATGGTTTGGTCTAAGTACCGATGGCATGAATCCTTTTGGGAGCAGAACTACAGTCACAACACCTGGCCCGTGACTCTATGTATCTACAACCTTCCTCCTTGGTTGTGCATGAGGCGGAAGTTCATTATGATGCCAGTGCTCATCCAAGGCCCGAAGCAACCCGGCAACGACATTGATGTGTACCTAAGGCCATTAGTTGATGAACTTCTACAGTTGTGGGCCAAACCAGGTGTACGTGTGTGGGATGAGCACAAACAGCAGGAATTTGACCTACAAGCGTTGCTGTTCGTAACCATCAATGATTGGCCTGCTCTTAGTAACATTTCAGGACAGACGAACAAAGGATACAACGCATGCACGCACTGTTTAGATGAGACTGAAAGTATATATCTGGATAAATGTAGAAAGAATGTGTACCCGTACAATCGTCGTTTTCTTCCGCCCAGTCATCCCTTAAAGAAGAAAGGCAAGCATTTCAATGGCAAGGCAGAAACCCGGACGAAGCCTGTCCCCCGTAGTGGTGCTGATGTATTTGGTATGGTCAAGGATTTGGATGTAATCTTTGGAAAGGGTCCTGGAGGACAACCTGTTCCGAAAGACCCCATTACCAGACACGCATCCATGTGGAAGAAGAAATCTATATTTTGGGAGCTACCCTATTGGAAAGTGCATGAGGTCCGCTCTGCAATCGACGTGATGCACCTGACGAAGAATCTTTGCGTGAATATTCTAGGCTTCCTGGGCTTGTATGGGAAGTCAAAAGATACCCCGGCAGCACGGGAGGACCAGCAACATCATAAAGGACGAGACGGCAAGCATCCAGGGCAGTTTCAAGGGCTTGCCAGCTACGCTCTTACCAAAGAAGAGAAGGAAATCTTTTTTGAAGTCCTTTTCAGTATCAAGGTCCCGTCTGGCTTCTCGTCGAATATAAAGGGAATAGTAAATATGAAAGAGAAAAAAATTCAAAACCTAAAGTCTCATGACTGCCATGCTTATGACGCAATTGCTTTCGGTTGCATTGAGGGGAATTCTACCAGAAAATGTTCGACTAGCCATTGTGAAGGTATGTGCATTCCTCAATGCAATTTCTCAGAAGGTAATTGATTGAGAAAGTCTATCAGGGTTACAAATTGATGTGGTCCAATGTCTGGTCAGCTTCAAGTTGTTGTTCCCGCCATCCTTCTTCAATATTATGACGCACCTCCTAGTTCACCTAGTCGAAGAGATTAGAATTCTCGGTCCTATGTTTCTACACAATATGTTCCCCTTCGAGAGGTTCATGGGAGTCTTAAAGAAATATGTTCATAACCATGCTAGGCCAGAAGGAAGCATCTCCAAGGGATATGGAACAGAGGAGGTCATTGAGTTTTGTGTTGACTTTCTTCCTGACCTTAAGCCTATTGGTGTTCCTCAATCTCGGTATGAGGGGAGGATGACTGGAAAAGGCACACTAGGAAGGAAATCAATGGTATGTAGGGACGGGCATTATTTCACTCAAGCACACTACACAGTTCTACACAATTCCACCGTGGTGGCTCCGTATATCGAGAAACACAAGAATATTCTATGCTTCGAAAACCCGGGGAAGCCTGAAACCTTGATTAAAGGGGAACACGAGAAGAATTTTGGCAATTGGTTGCAGACACATCTCATGAATAACACCACTGTTGGAGATGAGTTGTACTCGTTGGCCAGGTTACCATCTTCGACTATATGTACTTTCCAAGGGTACGAGATAAATGGGAATACATTTTACACGATCGCCCAAGATAAAAAGAGCACCAACCAAAACAGTGGTGTCCGCTTTGATGCAATAGATGACAATGGGCAGATTGACACATATTATGGGTACATAGAGGAGATATGGGAACTTGACTATGGACCTACATTTAAGGTCCCTTTGTTTCGGTGCAAATGGGTCAAGCTGACAGGAGGCGGGGTACATGTAGACGAAAAGTACGACATGACAACTATGGATCTCAACAATCTTGCGTACATGGATGAACCATTCGTCCTAGCCAATGATGTGGCTCAGGTTTTCTATGTGAAGGACATGTCTACCAAACCGAGAAAAAGGAAAGATAAGCAAAAGAGTACAGAATACGATGAGCCAAAGCGCCACATAGTTCTTTCAGGGAAAAGAAACATCGTGGGAGTGGATGACAAGACGGACATGTTAGAAGATTACAATAAGTTCCATGAAATTCCACCCTTCAAAGTGAAAACTGACCCAAGCATCCCGTTAAATGATGAAGATTCTCCATGGCTACGGTGCAGAAGAAAACCACTACACTAGATGTTGGTGATGTGCAATAATGTACAAAACCTTTTATTTGAGACATAAATCGATGTAATTAAACCTTTTATTTGAGGCATAAATCTATGTAATGTATTAAACCTTTTATTTGAGACATAAAGGTCCCCTTTCATGTAATACATCTTGCTCAATCAAACTAGACGTTCTGAGCCACGGTAGGTGGTCACACAAAGAGAAGGACCATCACAAGAGAAGGAACCCACAAACACTAAGGATACATAGCACAACTGAAAATTAAGAAACATGCCTAATGGTTGGATTGATTCAGTCATGCTCCTGCCTAGCCCTGTAATACGCGCCACTGTAGTCGTTGTAGTCGCCGGCGCCGTCGTCGCTGTCGTCGTCGGGGTCGCCGTAGTCGAACCTTAAAGGTTGGGCACGCGTGTGCTGGATTTGAGGGTACCGCAGGCGGGGGTTATTGCCGGTCGTGTTGTAGGCCATGACACTCTAGAGAGTCCAGCCGCACCACCACAGCCGATGGCCGGCCTCGTTGAAGTTCGAAGGAGGTGGGCCGTCCTCCTCATGCCTGGCGAGCGCCCTCTCATGCCGATTGATGAAGAAGGCTTCCCAAGTCAGGAAATAGTCGGGATGCCAGTTGGGATTCCTCCGCTGCTCTAGCATGAGCTCGAGGTAGTAGTGGTTCGTGATGGCCATCCGGTGCTCCACACCTAGAGGGACAGGAGGGACCGGCACGCCTCCGGCGCTCAGCATCCAGCCGGTGGGGACGTGGTAGCCCGGTGGGCAGGGGTAGTTTGAGGCGCAAAGCGCCTCCACCTCCCGGGTGGTTAGAGATACGATGGAAGCCATGGGAAGAGAATGATGAGTCTAGATGTGATATGTAAATGGAGGCCAAGTGTACATATATATACTGAAAAAATGGTGGGAAGACAGAGGTGGGAACCGGTGGAAAGCGCGGGAACGCAGTGGCGCGGGAAACTTTCATCCCGGTTGGGGGCTCAAACCGGGACAAAAGATGGGGGGGCCTTATCTGGGGGAGGCTTATCTGGGAGGGCCTTATCTGGGGGGTGGCTAACCTTTAGTACCGGCTGGTGGGTGCAATCGGGACTAAAGTTGGTTTTTGTGTCATCTAACAAAACTTTCGGTGGGATAAGGACGCGTGGGTAACGTTTAGTACCGGGTGGGGGCTCAAACCGGGACTAAAGCTTTCGGTAGGATAAGGACGCGTGGGTGGACGCACTGCTCGATGAGATAAAGCATGTAGCGCACGACGCCCTGTCGGAGGAAGAAGACAAAGTAGAAGCGGCGTCGTGCCTATAAAAGGAGCATCGATACGCCATGGCAAGCAACTCAACAAGCCAACATGGATGGAGAGTTTCATCCCCATGGATGGAGGAAAGGGTTGGGAAATCTCCCATGGCGGAACTTCTCGAAGATGCCCTTGGTGCACACGCCCTATGGCATCTTCGGAAGTTCCGCCTCGGAAAATATATTCCTGCTAGCCCGTGAAAGACTCCATCTCCGCCTCCCTCGGGTTAGAGGTATGGTGGAAGCCATGGGATAGAGTGGAGAGAGGCGGCAGATATGAGTCTAAACCCTAAACCCTAAACCCTAAGTCAGAGGAGGGATCCCTAAACCCTAAGTCAGAGGAGGGAACCCTAAACCCTAAACCCTAAACCAAAAACCCTAAACCCTAAACCCTAAAGGGGCTACGATCCGGAAGAGAACGAGCGGGAAAAAAATAAGGCGGGGTAGACGATCCGGGGCCCCCGGTCTAGGGTTTCGCCGGAAGAAGACCACCGGAGCGTCGGAATTACATGAAAATGGCAAAATGGTTAATAGTTTGACTAGTTAGAATAATTATTTTATAAAACAGAAAATTGATTTGAATCACTTATTTAAAAATATGCAAAATATAATATTTAATGCATTTTTAAATTGAAAATGGCAAAATGGTTACTAGTTTCACTAGTTAGAATAATTATTTTATAAAATAGAAAATAGATTTGGATTACTTATTCAAATTCAAGAACTTTTCATGTTAAATTTTTTCTCAAATTCATAAGTATGCAAAAACTGTAAAATTCAAATGTTTAAATAATATGCTAATTGAATTTTTTTTAAACAGGCGCGCCCCAGGGTGATTTTTTTTGAAAAAGGGACCTTTAGTCCCGGTGCGTGCTACACACCGGGACTAAAGGGTGGCGTTGGCGCGCTCCTGTTGGGCTAGGCCGAAAACCCTTTAGTCCCGGTGCGTGATACGAACCGGGACTAAAGGGGGAGCTTTAGTCCCGGTTCGTATCACGCATTGGGACTAAATACCCTTTAGTCTCGGTGCGTGATATGAACCGGGACTAAAGTTACATCCTATTTATATTCCTGCGCCCCTTCTTCTTCCCAAACCACCACACTCTGCTGCAGAGACGAAGCGCGCGAGGACGACGACGCACAGGACACCGGCAGGCTGGCTGACCACTCCACCGCCAGATCCGGTCGCCACCAGCGCGTCGTCCCCCCCACTCCAACGCCGCCACCAGCTAGCCAGATCCAGCCGCCGCGCGTGTGCCCCCGGCCAGCAGGTATCGCGCGCCCCTCCCCTTTCTCCCATCCGGCATCGGCGGGGCGGCAGATGTACGTGCACGCCGGCGCCGGCCACTGTGGGCGAGCAGGCCAGCCGGGGCGGCAGCCGTGCACGCCGACGGCGGTGTGGGCGAGCAGGCCAGGGCGGCACCCCCGGCCAATTAGTGTAGTATATTTTATTTTTATTTTTTAGTAGTATATAGTAGTGTAATATAGTGTATTTTTTTAATATATATTAGTATATATTAGTGTAGTATGTTAATTAGTGTAGTATATTTTTTTTATTTTTTAGTAGTATATAGTAGTGTAATATAAAGTGTATTTTTATTTTTTTAGTAGTATATATTAGTGTAGTATGTTAATTAGTGTAGTATATTTTTTTATTTTTAGTAGTATATAGTAGTGTAATATAAAGTGTATTTTTTATTTTTTAGTAGTATATATTAGTGTAGTATGTTAATTAGTTTATTATATAATATGTTAGTGTAGTATATAGTATGGTGGTGCTCGCGGGTCCCCGCACTTAGGGTTAGGGTGGTAGTGCTCGCGGGCCCCACACTTAGGGTTAGGGTGGTAGTGCTCGTGGGCCCCCGGACTTAGGGTTAGGGTGGTGGTGCTCGCGGGCCACCGGACTTAGGGCTAGGGTGGTAGCAAATTGCGTGTTCATATTATTGTTTAGTATTATTTTATGCAGCAATATTGAAAGAAAAATGTTATTGTGTGCATTTTGTAGAAAACTATGGATCCAATCCAGAGAGACCTAGCACAGGAAGAAATTCTCGAGGATATGATCAACGACACCCCCCATGTTGATCCACCCGAATCTCCGTCGATTTATCTAAACCCCTCCGGTGAGGGAGAGGAGGTCGACCGAAATGATCAAGGAGAAGCCGACGGCTCCAGTGGTGGAGAAGCCGACGGCTCCGGTGGTGGAGAAGCCGACGGCGAGGTATATATATGAAGTCTGGTGATCAGTAGATGCATTAACTGAGTTGTATATATATATAAATTGACGAATGTTTCTTCTCTTAGGCCTCCACATCGAGCAAAAAATATTCCAAACGAGGCCCGGCCAAAAAGTTGGACGCATCTACGCGTTATACAATTACGCGGGTATCACCACGGGGTGAACCGGTGGAACCCGAAAAGGCTAAAACTGTATTTAAACAACAATGCGGAGTTATGGTTAGGGATCGCATCCCGATCACCGTTCGAGAGTGGAATAAGACCAAAGGGGCGAAAGAGGGTGAGTATGTCTCCGACAGGTGCAAAGAGGGTCTTTGAAATGACCTCATGACACATTTCACCTTGCCAGAATGTGAGGATGATGCCGACACAGCTGCATTGAGGAAGAAAGTCAAGCAGTAGACTCTTACGAATATGGCCGAACTATTCAAGACCTGGAAGAAAGCATTATGGCAAAAGTATCAGAAGACGAAGAAGACTCCTAAATTTGAATGCTATCTAATGAAGCAGCAGGCTAACTGGGATGCATTTGTGAAGTACAAGGAGTCACAACCTGCTATGGAAATGTTGGAAAAAAACAAGAAAAATGCCGCGATGAAGAAATATCACCATCACCTGGGGCCAGGGGGCTACGCGGCTGCCATGCCAAAGTGGGATGCTAAAGAGAATGAGCTGCTTGCTAAAGGGATCACTCCAGAACCAATACGCGAAGAATGGGATCTGAGGGCAAGGAATTGGTTTCTTGGGCATGGGAGTGAGTATGACGAAAGTACAGGGGACCTTATTTGCAATGACGGGATTAGGATACCCCGGGATACATGGCAGAAAGTGGTGAAGGAGATTAAAGCGGGGACAACAAAGTTCCGTCCCGATAGAGAGAAAGACTTGCTGATAAAGGTCCTCGGGAATGATGAACGCGGAGGACGTGTACGAGGCCTTGGCCCTAGTTATACGTGGGAGATGGGGTTTCCCAAAGACAGAGATACTTATAGGAGCCGAGAGAGAGCAAAGAGGCGACGGCAGGAGGAGGAGGGAGACAGGTTCACCGAGTTGCTAGGAACACTTCGAATGCATCAGCAACAGATTGACGAACTTCGAGGAGCAGCGCGCCTGCAAGATCCTGTACTCGATATTACTGGCGTCCCATCTCAGCGGAAAAGCAGCATGGCTGAATCGTAGGTCCCTTCTAACGATGCACGTATGGTAGATGGCGGTCTCGGCTACCTTGTGGATGGAATCAAGGAGCAGGCATCTTGTGAGCTCCATCAGAAGGTGAAGAACCTATCCATCAAGGTGGCGGCCGGATGTGCTTTACCTTGTCCACCTGGCGCACGCTGGCATGGCCGTGAGATTCCAGCTGGCTATGCTAAAGTTGGTGTGGATGAAATCGCAATGGGGTGGGACTCAATGGAGCTTGACATCCCTGGACCTGAAGGTGAGAGGACACTCGGAGAAGTACTAGGTGGTATCATTCTATGGGACAAGAACAACATCAAGCTTCCAGGCTGGACGCCAAAGCCAACACCGCCTCCGAGTGGTCGCATGTCACCTTCACCTCCATCACCTCCAAGAAGCCCACCCCATGACTACGACCACCATAGCCCGAGTCCATCTCGATCTCCGCCACAGCCTCCGATTAGTACTAAACGACGCAGGAGCCCAAAACGACAAATGTCGCCCCTCCCAAGAGTACCTCATAAGAATCTTCCTATCAGACCTTACGATCGTACTGACGAGGAAACCGACATGATCGTAAAGGCCGAATGTGTTGCGCAGCTTCAAAAGAAGAAACCCGAGCCCGCCCCGGTATACACCGAGAAGCAAAAAGCGTATGCACTTTCTTTGCTGAACACAAAATCGCAATATGACTTGCACCATAAGCCATATGACTATCGACGCACACTTCAGAAGGAAGTGAAGAAGAGCAAATCAAGTAGAAGTGCAAGCGGGAGCAAATCATCAAGTCAAAGTGCAACCGGGAAAAGAAAGGATGTCCCCGAGCTCGGGGAACAGGCCAAAAAATCGACCCCACCCCTCAAGGTGGTATCCTATGACACTCCCCAGCAGGATATGGAAGAAGCTAAGAAGCTTGCGGCTGCTATGAATGTGACTGTTGAGGATTTGCTAGGTTCCTAGGACGACAAGTTACCCAAGGCTCAGGTAGTCCCTACATATGTCCCAGGGAAGCCTCTTGTCAGCTTTGAGCAGTTCCAACAACTGCCAACACAAATGCGGAGTTTACATAAATGGTACTTGAAAGCCGTAAAGGAGGAGAGAATAATGATCGTGGCGAAAGTCCCACATGACTACTACTTCCGAGAAGAAGAGGTCCATGTTGAGTTTCCAGAACTCTTCCAGTTATACACTTTCGACGCCCTCGACAAAAGTCTCATGAGTTGCCATTGTCTGTAAGTTGTTGAATTCATTGTGTATATATAAGCTGGTCATTTTTTCAGTTGTTCAGTTCATTGCATGTAATTATCCTAATTATATCCTTTTGTACTCTATTATTATGCAGAATGAAGATCATGGAATGTGAAAGAAGGTCAATCTTCAGTGTTGGGTTCATTGACCCAGATAAAATACATTGTCGGACGCTAAAGGATAAACCCGAGGACACACAGGAAAACCTTCTAAGGTTTCTAATGGAGCAAAATTTCTGTGACCACATACTGTTTCCTTACAATTTCGCGTGAGTGTCTTACTCTATTGTACACATTTTCTTTTGCTTACTCGATGTTAAGTGTAATTGATGAGTTACTGATGTATATATAAACGTGTACAGTTTCCACTGGATTCTCATGGACATTCAACTTGATAAGGGAAGAGTTGAAGTCATGGACCCACTAAAGAGACCCCTGGAACAGTTTAGTGACATGCAGGACATGCTCCAGAGGTAATTTTCGCGCTACAGCGGTCTCTTTCGTTGATTTCCTGAGATATCACGTAATAAATAACTCATTCATTTTCTTTACCGGGTAGGGTTTGGAACCAGTTCAAGAGTGCGGTTACGGGTGACTTTACTAAGAAGCTGACGTTTAAGCCGGTCTCGATAAGTAGTAGGCGCATCTCTTTACTTCTAGTTTCAATACAATTATGATGCTGGATTATTATTTTGATTGAATTCTATTCTCGTAAAGTGCGCGAGGCAGCCACAGGGGACGAATCTATGTGGATTCTACGTTTGCGAGTTCATTCGCACATTTACCAGTGAGCTGAATGATTATAGAGTCGATGTAAGCAATACATTCATAACATTATTTTTATTACCGTCACTTTTTGTTATCATGATTGATATTCATATTGATCTCCTTTTCTTATATAGTTCGACAAAATGCGGGATCAGCTCCTACCACAGCAACGCGTAGTAGCAATTGCTGAAGAACTGCCAGGATTCTTGATGAATGAGATGATAGATGACGCCGAAGAATTTAGTGTGAATAGGCGCCGATGATCCCCGACCGTGTAATTGAATAGACGGGCTCTAGTCCCGATAATTATGATCTCCATGTGTAACTATCATGTATATATTTGTATGCTCGATCTTAAGAGAAGTTATCTTATGTATGCACGAACATGTACGGTATGTGGTAGCGTAGAAAACTATTTTGAAATGAAAAAAAAGAATACAAATTAAATTCTCTGCCGCGGCAGACAAAGTGCCTAAAATTCAGCCGCGGCAGAGAACCATTTGTCCCGGTTCGTAATACGAACCGGGACTAATGGGGGGGGCACGCAGCGCCCGCAGAGACAGCCACATGGATGCCCATTGGTCCCAGCTGGTAAGAGGACCGGGACTAATGGGTGGGCCTCTAGTCCCGCCCCTCCAGTCCCGGTTACCAGGACCGGGACTAAAGCCCCTTACGGGCCGGGACTAGAGGCCCGTTTTCCACTGGTGCTAGGTGGATCCATGTGTGGTTCATGAAAAGAACAGACATGCAATGACACTGGTGGATCCATGTGTGGTTTGTAAGAAGAACACACATCCAATGACACTAGGTGTGGTTCATGAAAAGAACACACATCCAATGGCACTGTTTGTGGTTCATGAGAAGAACACACATGCAATGACACTGGTGGGTCCATGTGTGGTTTGTGAGAAGAACACACATCCAATGACACTAGCTGTGGTTCATGAAAACAACACACATGCAATGACACTGGTGGATCCATGTATGGTTTGTGGAAAGAACACACATGCAATGACACTGGGTGTAATTCATGAAAAGAACAGACATGCAATGATACTAGTGGATCCATGTGAGGTTTGTTTACAAGAACACACATGCAATGACTCTAGCTATGGTTCATGAAAAGAACAGACATGCAATGACACTGGTGGATCCATGTATGGTTTGTGGAAAGAACACACATGCAATGACACTGGGTGTGGTTCATGAAAATAACAGAGATGCAATGATACTGGTGGATCCATGTGTGGTTTTTTTAGAAGAACACACATGCAATGAATCTAGCTGTGGTTCATGAAAAGAACAGACATGCAATGACACTGGTGGATCCATATGTGGTTTGTGAAAAGAACAGACATGCAATGACTCTATTTGTGGTTCATGAAAAGAACACACATGCAATGACACTGGTGGATCCATGTGTGGTTTGTGAGAAGAACAGACATGTAATCACACTGGGTGTGGTTCATGAAAAGAACACACATTCAATGACATTGGTGGATCAATGTGTGGTTTGTTGAAAGAACAGACATGCAATGACACTAGGTGTGGTTCATGAAAACAACAGACATGCAATGACACTTGTGGATCCATACATGGTTTGTGGAAAGAGCAGACATGCAATGACTCTAGTTGTGGTTCAAGAAAAGAACAGACATGCAATGACACTGGTGGATCCATGTGTGGTTCATGAGAAGAACACGCATCCAATGACACTGGTGGATCCTTATGTGGTTTGTGAGAAGAACATACATGCAATGACACTAGTTGTGGTTCATGAGAAGAACACACATGCAATGACACTGGTGTATCCTTATGTGGTTTGTGATAAGAACACACATGCAATGACTCTAGCTGTGGTTCATGAAAAGAACACACATGCAATAACACTGGTGGAGCCATGTGTGGTTCATGAGAAGAAACACACATGCAATAACACTGGGTGTGATTCATGAAAAGAACAGTCATGCAATGACACTGGTGGATCCTTATGTGGTTTGTGAGAAGAGCTGACATGCGATGACTCTAGATATGGTTCATGAAAAGAACACACATGCAATGACACTTGTGGATCCATGTGTGGTCTGTGAAAAGAACAGACATGCAATCACACTAGGTGGATCTATGTGTGGTTTTTTTAGAGGAACACACATGCAATGACACTGGGTGTGGTTCATGAAAAGAACAGACATGCGATGACACTGGTGGTTCCCTATGTGGTTTGTGAGAAGAACTGACATGCAATGACTCTAGCTATGGTTCATGAAAAGAACACACATGCAATGACACTGGTGGATCCATGTGTGGTTTATGAAAAGAATAGACATGCAATCACACTAGGTGGATCCATGTGTGTTCATGAAAAGAACATACATGCAATGACAATGGTGGATCCCTATGTGGTTTGTGAGAAGAACAGAAATGCAATGACTCTAGCTATGGTTCCTGAAAAGAACACACATGCAATGACACTAGTGTATCCATGTGTGGTTTGTGAAAAGAACATACATGCAATCACACTAGGTGGATCCATGTGTGGTTCATGAAAAGAACAGACATGCAATGACACTGGTGGATCCATGTGTGGTTGGTGAGAAGAACACACATCCAATGACACTGGGTGTGGTTCATGAAAAGAACAAACATCCAATGGCACTGGGTGTGGTTCATGAGAAGAACACACATCCAATGACACTGGGTGTGGTTCATGAAAAGAACACACATCCAATGGCACTGGGTGTGGTTCATGAGAAGAACACACATCCAATGACACTGGTGGATCCATGTGTGGTTTGTAAGAAGAACACACATCCAATGACACTGGCTGTGGTTCATGAAAAGAACACACATGCAATGACACTGGTGGATCCGTGTGTGGTTTGTGGAAAGAACAAACATGCAATGACACTGGGTGTGGTTCATGAAAAGAATATACATGCAATGATACTGGTGGATCCATGTGTGGTTTGTTTAGAAGAACACACATGCAATGACTCTAGCTGTGGTTCATGAAAAGAACAGACATGCAATGACACTGGTGGATCCATATGTGGTTTGTGGAAAGAACAGATATGCAATGACTCTAGCTGTGGTTCATGAAAAGAACACACATGCAATGACACTGGTGGATCCTTGTGTGGTTTGTGAAAAGAACATACATGCAATCACACTGGGTGTGGTTCATGAAAAGAACACACATCCAATGACACTGGTGGATCCATGTGTGGTTTGTGGAAAGAACAGATATGTAATGCCACTGGGTGTGGTTCATGAGAAGAACACACATGCAATGACACTGGTGTATCCTTATGTGGTTTGTGAGAAGAACACACATGCAATCACTCTAGCTGTGGTTCATGAAAAGAACACACACGCAATGACACTGGTGGATCCATATGTGGTTTGTGGAAGGAACAGACATGCAATGACTCTAGCTGTGGTTCATGAAAAGAACAGACATGCAATGACACTGGTGGATCCATACATGTTTTGTGGAAACAACATACATGCAATGACTCTAGATGTAGTTCATGAAAAGAACAGACATGCAATGACACTGGTGGATCCATATGTGGTTCATGAGAAGAACACACATCCAATGACACTTGTGGATCCTTATGTGGTTTGTGAGAAGAACAGACATGCAATGACACTAGTGTATCCTTATGTGGTTTGTGAGAAGAACACAAATGAAATGACTCTAGTTGTGGTTCATGAAAATAACATACATGCAATGACACTGGTGGAGCCATGTGTGGTTCATGAGAAGAACACACATGCAATGACACTGGGTGTGGTTCATGAAGAGAACAGACATGCAATGACACTGGTGGATCCTTATGTGGTTTGCGAGAAGAACTGACATGCAATGACTCTACCTATGGTTCATGAAAAGAACACACATGCAATGACACTTGTGGATCCATGTGTGGTTTGTGAAAAGAACAGACATGCAATCAAACTAGGTGGATCCATGTGTGGTTTGTTTAGAGGAACACACATGCAATGACACTGGGTGTGGTTCATTAAAAGAACAGACATGCAATGACACTGGTTGATCCCTATGTGGTTTGTGAGAAGAACTGACATGCAATGACTCTAGCTATGGTTCATGAAAACAACACACATGCAATGACACTAGTGGATCCATGTGTGGTTTGTGAAAATAACAAACATGCAATCACACTAGGTGGATCCATGTGTGGTTCATGAAAAGAACAGACTTGATATGACACTGGTGGATCCCTATGTGGTTTGTGAGAAGAACTAACATGCAATGACTCTAGCTATGGTTCATGAAAAGAACACACATGCAATTACACTGGTGGATCCATGTGTGGTTTGTGAGAAGAACAGACATGCAATCACACTAGGTGGATCCATGTGTGGTTCATGAAAAGAACAGACATGCAATGACACTGGTGGATCCATGTGTGCTTTGTAAGAAGAACACACATCCAATGACACTTGGTGTGGTTTATGAAAAGAACACACATCCAATGGCACTGGGTGTGGAACACACATCCAATGACACTGGTGGATCCATGTGTGGTTTGTGAGAAGAACACACATCCAATGACACTAGCTGTGGTTCATTAAAAGAACACACATCCAATGACACTGGTGGATCCATGTGTGGTTTGTGGAAAGAACAGACATGCAATGACACTGGGTGTGGTTCATGAAAAGAACAGTCATGCAATGATACTGGTGGATCCATGTGTGGTTTTTTTAGAAGAACACACATGCAATGAATCTAGCTGTGGTTCAGGAAAAGAACAGACATGCAATGACACTAGTGGATACATATGTGGTTTGTGAAAAGAACAGACATGCAATGACTCTAGTTGTGTATCATGAAAAGAACACACATGCAATGACACTAGTGGATCCATGTGTGGTTTGTGAGAAGAACAGACATGCAATCACACTGGGTGTGGTTCATGAAAAGAACACACATACAATGACACTAGTGGATCCATGTGTGGTTTGTTGAAAGAACAGACATACAATGACACTAGGTGTGGTTCATGAAAACAACACACATGCAATGACACTGGTGTATCCTTATGTGGTTTGTGAGAAGAACACACATGCAATGACTGTAGCTGTGGTTCATGAAAAGAAGACACATGCAATGACACTGGTGGATCCATATGTGGTTTGTGGAAGGAACAAACATGCAATGACTCTAGTTTGGTTCATGAAAAGAACAGACATGCAATGACACTAGTGGATATATACGTGGTTTGTGGAAAGAATAGACATGCAATGACTCTAGCTGTGGTTCATGAAAAGAACAGACATGCAATGACACTGGTGGATCCATGTGTGGTTCATGAGAAGAACACACAACCAATGACACTGGTGGATCCTTATGTGGTTTGTGAGAAGAACAAACATGTAATGACACTGGTTGTGGTTCATGAGAAGAACACACATGCAATGACACTGGTGTATCCTTATGTGGTTTATGAGAAGAACACTGATGACCCACAAGTATAGGGGGTGTATCGCAGTATATTCGATAAGTAAGAGTGTCGAACCCAACGAGGAGCAGAAGGTACTGGCTAGTGGTATGGATAGGGAATTCTCTGAAAATACTTAGCAAACGGATTTTTAGGGGTTTTTGATAATGCAAGTAAATAAAGTACGAGTAAATAAAAGACAATAAGAATAAATGTAGCAAGTGGCCCAATCCTTTATTCAGCAAAGGACAAGCCAGTTGTATTACTTAAGATGACCAAACGTTCTCGAGGACACATGGGAATATCGTCAAGTGCTTTCGCTTCATATAGTTGATTAATCTTCTTTAGTTTGTTAAGTGTTGTGTGGGTGAACCTGTGCTAATGTACCAACCTTCCTAGAACTAATACATACTTGTGATTATACCCCTTGCAAGCATCCGCAAGTACAAGTAAGTAATTAAGGTAGAAACCTAACCACAACTTTAAACTCTAAGACCCTGACGTCCCTTGTGCAATGGTTTCCAAACAGGGGTTCGGGTTTCTGTGACTCCGGCAACCCCTACGATTAGTAGCCAAATACACAATGCATTCCCCTAGGCCCATATATGTGAAGTGTCATGTAGTCGACGTTTACATGACACCACTAGAAGAAGTACACCACAACTTAAATATCAAACCATTGAATCTTTCTTAACACAATTCCACTACTAACAACATGACTTCTCCCATGTCCTCAAGAACAAATCGAACTACTCACAAGACATCACATGGATCATGATCAGAGATGGAATAATGATGTGTAACAATCTGAACATAAATGATAATTCAATGGTTCACTCAATAGCATCAACTACAAAGAGTAATCAACACCAGGAAAGTTTCCCCTAAGAACTATGCAAGATTCAACCCAATTGTTACAACGATATGGAGATGGTGATGATGGTGCTGGTGGTGATGATGGTGATGATGATGATGATCCCGATGAAGTCCAGCTTGATGGTGGTGTTGATGGCGACAATCTCCCCTCTCTGGGAAGGAATTCCCTCGGCAGAATTCTGTCTGACGGAGAGATCTTTCTCTCTTGGTGTTTTCTGCCCTGTAGAGGTGGCGGAATCTTTCTGTGGTCGCCCCCCCGAGTCTTAGGGTTTTGGGAGTCTTAGGGGTGGACCAGGGCGGCCACACCACCTAGTGGCGCGGCCTAGGCCGGGCCGCGCTAGGGGGTGGTGTGGGCCCCCTATGGCCCATCTCAGCCTCCCCTTCTGGCTTCTTTCGTCTTCTGGAAAAATAGGATTTTCCATGTATTTTCCTGGATTTTCTAATCTTCGCGAATTTTGCCTCCAAACAACACCTTTTCCATTAGAATCCTGACTGCAGCGGTCCATGCTCCAAAAGTCATCAACCATGCAAAAATAGATGAAATAACATAAGTATCATCCCTTAATATGAAATATATCAATGAATAACAATAAATTATGATATAGAATAGCTGTGGTTAATGATAAGAACACACATGCAATGAATCTAGCTGTGGTTAATGAAAAGAACACACATGCAATGACACTGGTGGATCCATGTGTGGTTCATGATAAGAACACACATGCAATGACACTGGGTGTGGTTCATGAAAAGAATAGACATGCAATGACACTGGTGGATCCTAATCTGGTTTGTGAGAAGAAATGACATGCAATGACTCTAGTCATGGTTCATGAAAATAACACACATGCAATGACACTGGTGGATCCATGTGTGGTTTGTGAAAAGAACAGACATGCAATCACACTAGGTGGATCCATGTGTGGTTTTTTTAGAGGAACAAATATGCAATGACACTGGGTGTGGTTCATGAAAAGAATAGACATGCAATGACACTGGTGGATCCCTATGTGGTTTGTGAGAAGAACTGACATGCAATGACTCTAGCTATGGTTCATGAAAAGAACACACATGCAATGACACTGGTGGATCCATGTGTGGTTTGTGAAAAGAACAGACACGCAATCACACTAGGTGGATCCATGTGTGGTTCATGACAAGAATAGACATGGAATGACACTGGTGTACCATGTGTGGTTTGTGAGAAGAACACACATGCAATGACACTGGGTGTGGTTCATGAAAAGAACACACATCCAATGGCATTGGGTGTGGTTCATGGGAAGAACACACATCCAATGACACTGGTGGATCCATGTGTGGTTTGTGAGAAGAACACACATCCAATGACTATGGGTGTGGTTCATGAAAAGAACACACATCCAATGATACTAGTGGATCCATGTGTGATTTGTGGAAAGAACAGACATGCAATGATACTGGTGGATCCATGTGTGGTTTGTTTAGAAGAACACACATGCAATGACTCTAGCTGTGGTTCATGAAAAGAACAGACATGCAATGACACTGGTGGATCCATATGTGGTTTGTGGAAAGAACAAACATGCAGTGACTCTAGCTCTGGTTCATGAAAATAACTCACATGCAATGACAGTGGTGGATCCATGTGTGGTTTGTGAGAAGAACAGACATGCATTCACACTGGGTGTGGTTCATGAAAAGAACACACATCCAATGACACTGGTGGATCCATGTGTGGTTTATGGAAAGAACAGACATGCAATTACACTAGGTGTGGTTCATGAAAAGAACACACATGCAATGACACTACTGTATCCTTATGTGGTTTGTGAGAAGAACACACATGCAATGACTCTAGCCGTGGTTCATGAAAAGAACACACATGCAATGACACTGGTGGATCCATATGTGGTTTGTGGAAGGAACAAACATGCAATGACTCTAGCGATGGTTCATGAAAAGAACAGACATGCAATGACACTGGTGGATCCATACGTGGTTTGTGGAAAGAACAGACATGCATGTTATGTCATACAACATATGGATTACCATTTTTGCGAGACATACATAACAATCCTAGGATTACCATTTTTGCGAGACATAACAGATTGGATATCACAGTACATCATCCATTACAAACCATAATAAGGTCTTACACGAATAAAGGATCTCATGATCCAGTCTTAATACAACAAGCAGCTGAATAAATAAGCATAGCGGTGGGGTCCATCTTTAGTGGCACAGGCAATGCTGACGATGGAAGATAGTCCTAGTTATCATAGCCGTCCTGATGTCCTTCATATTGGTAGTCTCCTTAATAGTCTGGCCATAGGAATAGCCAGGGACAAAAGCCATGAGTACTCTTTAAGTACTCGCAAACTATCACTAATAATTAAGGTAGTTCTAGTGGGATTGCTAACTCTAAGTTTACTTGTAAAGTTAAGTTTGAAAACTAAGCTGAGTTCAGAAACAAAGAAAGATAAAATAAAGTTCTAGAATCACTTAAGTTGGGAAGCTAGTGGCATAGTCACAACCCTGTTGTGGTCAAGTCAAGATTCATCATTCATTTCATAAGTCATTTTGAAAACATCTGACGATGAAACAGTATGGCCACTCCAACTGTCCATAACCGTGGACGCAGCTATTCGACTAGTTTGACACTCTACAAAGGTGGTACACTTTCACCACAAAATTCGATACATCTGTCGGGGATCACCCTGAATTATCATACTTAGTATGCATATAATCAAACATAACCTTCCCTTTACACACCCTAGTATAAGCACCTCTCCTATGAGCATGGCCTCCCAACCATGACCATCTATCATCTTGGGCACTGCATAGGTGGACGACATCAAGAGGTAGCCTCAGCTCAAACCTCTCCCGCGAGGAACTAATACTAATGCATATAAACTTCCGGCTAAGCCTTACCCAATTCAGGTATTGTGGTTATACGGTAAATTGGAATGGTATCGCATCCGAATCCAACCATCAGTTTGTAAAAGGGCTAAGGCTCATGCCTCAAAATTTTCATCATCATAAACCATTTGTGTTTCTCAACACATGTCAAAATATCTCAATAGAATGACTGATCATTCCAAGGTGTTCACAATTCATTTTCACCAAGTGTTCCCATCTAAAGTGACTCAAGTTTTGATTTAGCTATAAGCTACTAAGTTAAGAGTGTTCACTAAGGTGGGATGCTAATCTCAATCTCATGCCATAGAATGACATCTAAGGTTATCTAGATAGGTCAAGTTTTATACTTTTTATGCTACCTTCAAACGAGTAAGGGACTTTGGTAAAGTAAAACTTGTAAATAACATTTGGAGTAGGTATAAGTCAAAGGGTATAACCAAAGCATGCCTAATGCACCTTGCTTAGGTTATCTGACTTGCAAGGGTTATCTTGCATTGTTAATGATGGCTTGCCTTGGTTGGTTAAGTGGTTGAAGTTTTCTTCCTCTTCCTCTTGGTAGAATTCCTCCTCCTCGAAAGCTTGGTTGGTACTATCTTCTATAAATACATACGGGATAAAAAATCACCAAACAATGCTTAACTAGTCTACTTAGAACACTAAGGCACACATTTGATGATCTATTATCATCACAAGCATCACAAGGTTTAATTAACTAGCTTCAATCTTTTTATTTGAGAAATGTAATTTCTACTCATTAAAATTAACTAAGATTTAATATTCTCTAATTAAAATATGGGATCATGTGGACACATGTCATCACCACATATTCTAACATATGGGAATGTGATTTAAATGTTAGATCACATTTTAATAAGTTTAAGTTTAATATTTAATGATTTAAAGTGACTAGAAATGCCTATATAGCATTATTTTGGTACTAGTCCAAAGTCACAGCATGCAAACCTTAATATTATTAAATATTCAGATAGATAAGGTTAAATGTGATTTTTGAGAGTAGGAATCAACTCAAAAGCTAATATGGTTGATTTTATAAAAATGTTTGAATGTGCAAATGCTTCTGTCTTGTTATTTTTACTAGGAGAGATCTCTAATTCCAAATGAATTAAATCCAATGGGCTTGGATAGAGATTTTCATTACCATTCCAACAAAATTGGAATCACTCAATTTGGATTTCTAAAACTCCCTGAATTGATTTTTGAACTAAAGGACATAATTGATTTTAAGTCTAAATAGAAAAAACCTAATTTGAATTACTGGGTCAGCACGGGAAAGTAATTGGGCCGGCCCAGTGGCGCTCAGCGGCGCAGAGGGCGGCTGACAGGTTGGTCCCGCTTGTCAGCGAGACTTAAAACCCGAAACGGTATCTAGCGATCTAGGCCACACGATTATAACGTGGATCAACGGCTCATAATCGTCGTCGACAACGGACTCGTCGCCGGTGAGACCGCACCCTAAACGGACGGTGGGGGTCTACTGGGGACATACCAGGGCTCCAGCTAGTGCGGCGAGGCGGGTGATCGAACTGGACGGCGACGGCGGACTCAGGCGAGGTAGCTGTAGGGACTGAGGTGGACGAAATCAATGAGAACTTCTCCTCCTCTGCAGCGGCTACCTCTGGTGCAATTCCGGTGAACGGCGGCTCGAGCGGCTCCGGTGAGAGAGGGGAAATGGTCAGTGGAGAGAGGGGAGTGGAATGGTGTGAAGAGATGGTGCTGGGGTGGCCTCCTTATATAGGCTCGACGATGAGACCGAGAGGTGTGGGCGGAGCTCGTCAGTGACGACAACACAGGGGGCTATTAGCGTGGGTGAGGTAGGCGGACGGTGGGCGGTTCCCTGGCGGTCAGCTACGGTGCAATGGTGCGGCTAGGCACAGTGGCATTTGGTCGGGAGCGTTGCGCGCTCTGGGAGATAGGGGCGGTGCTCGACGGCGATCACGACGACTGTGGGTCACGCGGCGATGCACGGCTGTGTCTGGTGGGTTCCTGGGGTCGAGGCGGAGCGGCGTGCGTGGGATAGGGTCAAGGGGCGGTCTGCTGCGTGCTGGCGGCTATCGTGCTCTGGTGCGCTCTGGCTTGCTCGTAGAGAGAAAGGGCGGCGCTGCTGGGGAGTGGTCCAGGGGCTGGGGTTGACGAGGGTGGACCGTGGGCGGCGGTAGGGTTGGGCGAAGCTAGCGGGCATGCTGGTTTGGCACGGCGCGGTCCCTGGCGTGATGTTCGTGTCTGGCCGGCGATGACCTCAAACGGGCGGCGCGCCACTACTGCACCAGCTAAGGGGTAAGCTGGTTGGGGACTTGGTTGGACTCAGTGCGACAAGGATGATCAATGCACACCAAATGGCTCGACCAGATTAACCCCAAAACAGTAATAGTTAGGCCATAATGATTCTGCTAACAAGGTGTTCGATCAAATGGCCGCAAGAGAAATTTTGGGCTAATTTTTGGTGGAGTGATGTAACTTATGCTTAAGCATCTAGGTTTGCTTGGAATTTGAAAATGGAGTTCATTTGAGTGGTTTTTGAATAAGTGTGATCTTGATACCTACACTAGATTCAATTTTCTAATGTCATTTAAATTTAGTGTTTGAAAGTTTTTGGGATGAAACAAAGTGGGCCCTGGTACATCACTACTTGAATTAGCAAGGGGTGCAAAGATCCACAATTGTTTCTGTTAAGATTTGAGTTCTAGGAATAGCCAAAGTAGGCTAGGTGATTAAAATGGCAAAAGTGACCATTTGCTTATTTTATTCTTTTTGATTTGTTTTTCTTTGGGATTTGCTTGGGGATGATCTAGATGATGTTTAATTCGCCTTAGAATCATTTTACAACCAATGGATCACTCAAACAAGGCAATTCAAAACAACTCCTAATTTAAATGCACACACATATGAATGCTTAATGATTTTAAATGGAAAACTTTTTGTTAACCCTAAATTGGGTAGATTTGATCTTGATTTACCTTGGATTAAGTTTTGGGATGTTATAAACCTTCCCCCCTTAAACAAAATCTCGTCCCGAGATTTACGAAAGAAAACTAGGAGCTAAAGAGATCGGGGAACTCTGTCCTAATGTAATCTTCTCGCTCCCAAGTGGCTTCTTCTTCGGTATGGTTGCTCCATTGAATCTTGAGAAATTTGATACTCCTGGTCCTGGTGGTTCTGTAAGCTTCTTCCAAGATACAGATGGGCACTTCACGATACGTCAGATCCTTGTTGATATCAATAGCTCGGTGATTCATGTTCTTGAAAACTTCGGTCTTCTCCGACACTTCTAAGCATTTGCGAAGTAACGAGATATGGAACACATTGTGGATGGCTGACATCTCTTCTGGCAGTTCAAGTTGATACGATACTTCTCCTCGACGATGCAGAATCTTGAAGGGTCCGATATATCTGGGGGCTCACTTTCCTTTCAGACTAAAATGTTGGGTTCCCTTCAATGGCGAAACCTTGAGATGCACAAAATCTCCGACATTGAAAGTCGAGTCTCGCCTTCTCTTGTTAGCATAACTCTTCTGTCTGGACTAGGCGGTCTTGAGGTGCTCACGGACTTTGTGAACCTTCTCTTCAGCGTCTCGGAGAATTTCAGGTCCAAAAATCTGATTGTCTCCTACTTGCGACCAATTCAAAGGGGTACGACACTTTCTTCTGTATAGGAACTCAAATGGTGCCACCTGCAAACTGTCTTGATAGCTGTTGTTATATGAGAATTCTGCGAAAGGAAGGCAATCTTCCAATTTTGATCCATACTCTAACACACAAGCTCTCAACATATCCTCTAGGATTTGGTTGACTCTTTCAATCTGCCCATCATTTTGCGGGTTATAAGCGGTGCTGAAATTCAACTTGGTTCCTAATCCCTCTTGGACTTTCTGCCAAAATCTCGAGGTGAATTGGGTTCCTCGATCTGATACTATGGTCTTGGGGGTCCCATGAAGACTAACAATTCTAGCAATGTACAACTCTGCTAGCTTCGAACTCTGATAGGTAGTCTTGATAGGTATAAAATGAGCTAGTTTGGATAGTCTATCAACGATGACCCAGATTGAGTCATTTCCCCTACTAGAAGTAGGCAAACCAGTGATAAAGTCCATTCCGACAGAATCTCATTTCCATTCCAGAATCTGCAATGGTTGCAACAGTCCTGCGGGTCTCTGATGCTCTGCTTTAACCCTTTGACAGATGTCACACTTGGTGATGTAGCTTCCGATTTCTCTCTTCATCTTGTGCCACCAAAATTGCTCTTTCAAATCTTGATACATCTTTGTTCCTCCAGGGTGGATAGAATAAAGAGTATCATGAGCTTCCTGCATGATAACTTGCTTCAGCTCCGAATCTGCTGGCACACAGATACATCCTTTGTACCACAGAACTCCTTCTTCGTCTTTGGTAAATCCAGATACCTTTCCCGTACCAATACGGCGTTTGATCCCGTCGATACTTTCATTTCCCTTCTGAGATTCCTTGATTTGGCTAATCAAAGTGGGTTGAAGTTCAATGCTTGATAGGAATCCTTGGCTAACTAGCTCAGTCCTAAACTGCTCCAATTCCTCATACAAACTTGGTTACTTCTCCTTGATCATGGTGTTTACCTACACGGCAATCTGCTAAGAGCATCCACTACCACATTGGCTTTGCCGGGGTGATAGTGAATGTCAAGGTCATAATCCTTGATTAACTATATCCATCTCCTTTGCCTCATATTCAGCTCCTTCTGAGTGAAAATATACTTCAAGCTCTTGTGATCTGAGTAAATCTCACAGCGATTACCCATAAGATAATGACACCATGTCTTCAAGGCCAACACTACGGCGGCTAACTCAAGATCATGGGTCGGATAGTTTTGCTCATGCTGCTTCAGTTGCCGAGACATATACGCGATGACTTTGCCTTCTTGCATCAATACACATCCGAGAACAATCTTGGATGCATCACAATACACATCAAACGACTTCTTGATATCTGGCATGATCAATATTGGGGCTTAAATCAATCTCTTCTTCAGTTCTTGGCAACTGGCTTCACATTTGTCAGTCCATTCAAACTTCTTGTCCTTCTTCAACAATTGGGTCATGGGTCGGTGATGCTCGAGAATCCTTCTACGAACTTGCGGAAATATCCTGCTAATCCGAGAAATGCACGGACTTGGGTTTGAGTGGTTGGGGCTTCCCATTCTTTGACATCTTTAATTTTGGCGGGATCAACAGAGACTCCTCTGGCAGACACAATATGTCCTAGGAATCCTACTTCTTTCAGCCAAAACTCACACTTGCTGAACTTGGCATATAACCGATGCTCTCTCAGGGTTTCTAGGATGATTCTCAGATGTTGCTCATGCTCTTCTTCTGACTTGGAGTAGAGAAGGATATCATCGATAAACACAACGACAAACTTATCTAGAAACTTCATAAAGATCCTATTCATGAGATTCATGAAATAAGCAGGGGCATTGGTTAATCCCAAAGACATAACCGTATACTCGTATAAACCATAACGAGTAGTAAAGGCGGTCTTCAGAATATCCATTGCACGAATCTTAAGTTGGTGATAACCAGTCCTAAGATCAATCTTTGAGAATACCTGGGCACCAGTCAACTGATCAAATAGATCTTCTATCTTTGGCAAAGGGTACTTGTTTTTGATGGTGACGTCATTCAGCTTTCTGTAATAGGTGCTGACATGGGTATACCTTACAAGTACTCAAGCTTGGTATATACGGTCTAAATACGTACAGGCCCACGGTGTCGCCAAGGCCCAGATGAAAGGATTCGAGTAATCTGCGGACTCTTGATTGCTTGAGAGACAAGAAGAAGCTAAAGATAGAAAGTTTGGAGGGGAAAACCCTAACTTGTAACCGACTCGACCTGCTACCTGAGACCTAGCCTATCTATATAAAGGCTAGGAGGGGGTGGCGAGGAGAACACACGCAACCCTAGTTTTCACAACTCTCGCCAGATTGCATTTGCGCACCATTGTAACTTTCGACTCCCTCGATAATTCCACGAGCAGACAAGCAGGAGTAGGGACCTCTACGAGGCCTGAACCTGGGTAAATCCTTTGTCCCCTGTGTGCTTGTTTGCTAGCCGATAGATGTCTCCAGCACTCCCTCCTTCTCCAAAACCCAAGTCCATAACAATGGGCATTGGTGAGTTAAACCCTCGTCAATTGGCGCCGTCTGTGGGAATTAGGAGTGCTGATGTTGCGGCTTCTTCAGCCCCATCAACCGCGATCTATAACTCCGCAACAACGGAGATTCACCAGCTCTTCGGCGCCTTCGACTTCACCGTCCACACACCAGCCACCCGCCCGGCTTTCGAGTCCGTGGGAGACGGAATCAGCTTGGCGATTGGGAGCTTCCGCTTCCAAGTTGGTCAGATGGGCACGCTTCGCATGCCTGATCAACCGACAACACCGGCGATTGCCCCGGCATCATGGTTCCCTCCATCGATTGGCACCCTCAGCGAGCTCAATACTCCGGTGGCAGTCAGGAACACGATCAGTGATAGTAGTCGCGACTCTGATCTGAGCGATCTGGCCACAGAAGATGGAACCTGCGGTTCCGAATCTAAAAGTTGCGGAAGCAACAGCTTCCCCAATCACTTCATGTGCGCCGTCATCAACGCAGGCGACACCTCCGCCAATCGCACCGTCGTCAACACCGGCAACGGCACCAATCCACCCAACGTTGGCAACAGTGGCAACGGCGGTAACGGCGCCAACGGTGCAGTCAAACCTCCCAGCATAATCAATGAGCAAACCGGCGAACGCGTCGTAATCAGGCTCAACGAGCAAGAGTGGGAGCGCTGCCGCGAAGCCCTACAAGGTACACCTCTGCCCTTTGGATCCCCACAGGAATTACTAATGGGCTACCACTGGCTCCTGAAAGAGGAATTCAAGCGCCAAAAAGAAGCAATCGCGCAGCTGGAGGCGTGTAAAAGGGCGGCGGACGAATCGAGCCTTCGTCGTGCTGGGCTCTCCTCCTACGGAGGATCCTCCTCACGAGGGAACGAGTACGTCGCCAAGAAGAGGCAGTCACGAATGGCTCACCTCACCGAACAAGAGCGCATAGACGCTGCGAAAGTCCTCGATTTCAGCTCTATGATAGTCGACACGAGAGGCAACGTGGTCCCCAGAACGCCGCAGGCCGCGGTCACGGCAGCCACCATGTACCTCCTCAACAACCTGCCACCGGCTGGAGATCCCCGAACCGCCATGCACCGATCTATGATCGCGGGTTTGGAGTTAATCGAGGCCGCCCTCGACAAGCAGCCAGTACCAGACCCCAAAAAGGGTATAACACTAGCAAAACGCTACTCCTCGCCCTCGTCTAGCTATGACAGTCACGACCTATCACGACGCCGTCGTTCGCAACGACACGATCGCGACTACGACGCACGCAACAACCTCACACAACGTAAGATCGACAAACCAAGAGCACGACGTGCCCGGTCGACTGACTCAGAGGAGGAAGACGGGGAGCTCTGCGGCGCCAGATGCTTCAGCAGATCCATTAGGCAGAAACGAATGCCTAAGGGGTTTAAACTTCCGTCGGAAAACCCAAAGTCGAAAGACTGTCGCGAGAAAGTCGAAAGACTATCGCGAGACTGTCAGAAAACCCATGCACGGTACACTTCTACATCGACAAGCATGACGGCAAGAGAAAGTCCAGCCACCTCCTCAAAGACTGTCGCGAGTTCCTCAAGCTACACGAGGGATTGGTTCGGATGAACCGCAACGCGGTCGAAAGAGGCTACGGGGCCGCTCCAGGCGCCGTGGCACATGGCGCACCGCCACCACCACCAGGGCCACCCCCGAACGGAGCTACACCGGACCAGCACCACGGAGGAGAACCGTACCCACGGGCCATGGGTACCATGATGATCCAAAAGGGGCGCCCCTCCAATAGGGTGTAGAAAGCTATCACTCGCCAAGTCAACTTGGCCACGCACTCACCACCATCCACCACTGAGTACCTCAGTGGCAGTGAGTCATGCATCACCTTCGATAAACGTGACCACCCACCTCAAGTACCTCGCCCAGGTCATTGCCCCCTCGTACTCGAGGCGCAAATTGGAGGTTTCGACATGAGTCGCGTCTTCATGGACGACGCAAGCGGCATCAACCTCATATTCGCGAGTACCCTGCGAGCAATGAGGATTTCTCTAACTTGCTTGGAGGTGTCGGACACAACGTTCCATGGCATCGTCCCAGGGAAAGGCGTATACCCCTGGGCAAAATCAACCTCAACGTCATATTCGGCACGCCGAAGAACTTTAGGCGCGACCGCATTGACTTTGAGGTCGTCGACTGGCCCTCACAATACCACTGCATCCTCGGACACGTCGCGTTCGCTAGGTTCATGGCGGTACCCCACTACGCCTACCTGTAGATGAAAATGCCAGGTCCCAACGGCGTCATCACGATCAACGGAAGCTTTGAGCGATCCGACAGTTGCGATAGGGAATTCAACAGAATCTCCCAGTCCTTTGGCATGCAGGAGGAGCTCGCGCGATTGAAGGAAACGACAGACAATAGTATGTCTCACCTGAGCAGGCCAAGCTCACCTGATGTCTCCTTCAACTCATCCGTGCACACAAAGAAGGTGCAGGTCCATCCGACAGATCCCGCCAAAACGGCCCTCATCGCCAACAACTTGAGTCCCGCATAGGAACTCGCGCTCGTCGAATTCCTCCGTGAGCACTGGGAAATTTTCGCCTGGTGTCCTGCAGACATGCCAGGAGTTCCCAGGGAATTCGCCGAGCACGCACTCAACGTCAACCCTGACGCAAGGCCAGTCAAACAAACAATCAAGCGACTATCTGAGCCACGAGCGTAGGCAGTTGGCATGGAGATCAACAGACTCCTCGAGGCCAAATTCATACGCGAGATCAAGGAAAGCACTTGCCTCGCCAATACGGTGCTGGTGCCAAAAAAGGACACGGATATCCTACGGATGTGCGTGGACTTCACTTCTTTAAACAAGCACTGCCCAAAGGATCACTTCCCGCTACCACGAATCGATCAAATCATCGACTCCACCGCTAGATGCGAGCGCCTCTGCTTTCTCGATGCCTACTCAGGCTATAACCAAATTCGAATGAAGGAGGAAGACCAAGAGAAGACCGCGTTTACAACGTCCTTCGGTGTGTTCTGCTACAACACAAGGCCCTTCGGGCTAAAAAACGCGGGAGCCACCTACCAGCGGTGCATGCAGGCTTGCCTCAAAGAGCAACTGGGTCGCAACATCCAAGTCTATGTCGACGACATAGTAATCAAAACCAAGGAGGAAGCCTCTCTACTCGACGACTTGCGTGAAACATTCGCCAACCTTGATCGTTACCGGATTAAGCTCAATCTGGACAAATGCGCCTTTGGCGTACCATCTGGGCAGTTGCTCGGGTATCTCATCTCCGCGAGAGGGATTGAGGCAAACCCGAAAAAGATAAAGGCCATACTGGCCATGGAGAAGCCAAAGAACATAAGAGGCGTCCAGCAACTAGCCGAACGAATCGCGGCCCTCAGCCGATTTATCAGTCGAATGGGGGAAAAGGCACTGCCCTTCTATCAGCTCCTCCGCAAAGCTGACAAATTCGAGTGGACCAAGGATGCGCAAGAAGCATTCGAAGACCTCAAGCGCCTGTTATCCACCTTGCCAATACTGGTGACTCCACGAGAAAGGGAGCCACTACTGCTATACATCTCCGCTACCAACCAAGTGGTTAGTGCAGTGCTTGTCGTCAAGCGGGCCGAGGAAAACAAGGTCCACGGCGTACAATGCCCGGTATACTACCTCGGCGAGGTCCTCACGCCAACAAAACAGCGATACCCGCACTACCAGAAGCTGGCATACGGCGTCTTCATGACCGCCCGACGACTGCGCCATTACTTCCAGGAACACCCAATCGTGGTAGTCAGCGACGCCCCATTAGGACATATCCTCAATAACCCCGACGCCACGGGACGAGTCGCGCTCTGGGGAATCGAACTGTCTCCACGGGACATCACATACGAAAAGCACGACGCAATCAAGTCGCAAGTTCTCCCTGACTTTCTCGTGCATTGGATGGAAAACCAACTCCCGAACAAGCTAGATATGTCCTAGATTTGGACCATGCACTTCGACGGATCCAAGCGGAAAGACGGAGCAGGAGCATGCGTCATTCTGACGTCACCTCAAGGAGACAAGCTGAAATACATCCTGCGAATGCAGTTCACAGCCTCAAACAACGAGGCTGAATACGAGGCCCTGTTGCACGGGATGAGGATGGCAAAAGCCTGCGGCGCAAAGAGGCTCATCATATATGGCGACTCCAAGCTGGTCGTCAACCAAACAATGCACAAGTGCGACTCACTCAATGACAACATGATCGCATACCGCGACCTCTATGATACACTCGAGGGAGACTTTGATGGTTGCGAGTTGCGACATGTAGGCCACGAAAGCAACGAGGAGGCGGACGCACTCGCCAACATAGGCTCTACCTGCGCCCCCATACCACCTGGGGTATTTCTCGAGCGCATCTGCGAACGCTCTATCAAGCCAAAGGCCGCAGAGAAGAAAACAAGCGCAGCAATGGACTCGGGGGCTACGCCACCCAATGAGCCAATGGCACTCGATAACTTGGAGCTGGACACAGGACTCGAAGGGCCAATGAGCGTCATGATGATAGAACAATCTTGGACGCAGCCGTACATTACATATCTCCTCAGCAAGCGCCTACCGGACGACCCGACGGACGCACGGCACATCGCACGACGCTCCAAGGCATTCGCCGTTATCAACGGCGAACTGTATAAACGCAGTATCGTAGGCGTGTTACAGCGATGCGTCTCCCTGGCCGATGGAAAAGCAGTCCTCCTCGACATAAATGAAGGAACCTGCGGACACCACGCTGGCAGTCGCGCCCTCGTTGCCAAAGCTCTACGAGCTGGATTTTACTGGCCCATGGCCATGCGCGACGCCAAGGACATAGTCCAAAAGTGCAACGGTTGTCAGTGATTCGCGGACAAACCACACGCACCAGGCGCAGAATTGTGGCATATTCCATTGGCCTGGCCCTTCGCACAGTGGGGTCTCGATATGGTTGGCAAACTTCCATGGTCCTCGCAAGGAGGATACGTCTACCTCTTGGTAGCAGTCGACAACACCAAGTGGATCGAGGCCATGCCAGTAACCAAGCAATCAGGGCACAACGCAGTCAAGTTCTTCGAGTCCATCGTCTATCGCTTCGGTGTGCCGCACAGCATCATCACTGACAACGGGACGAACTTCACATCCAAGGAGTTCCAAGAATTCTGCGAAAACCTGGGGATCAACATCAGTTATGCCTCAGTCGCGCATCCACAGACCAACGGTCAGGTGGAAAAAGAAAACGGGCTCGTCTGCAGCGGCATCAAGACGCGACTCCTTTGACCACTCGAACAAGCTGCGGGTTGCTGGCCAGATGAGCTCCAATCCGTACTCTGGAGCCTAAGTACAACTCCAAACAGCGCCACATGCTACACGCCATTCTTTATGGTGCATGGGGCAGAAGCGGTACTACCCGCCGAAGTAAGGTACAAGGCGCCGCGCATAGTCGCTTACAGCGAACAAGAGTCATCTCTTGCACTCGAAGACTCTGTCGACCTCCTCGACGAGGCGAGAGAAATTGCCGCAGAAAGATCCACGATCTACCAGCAGAACCTGCGCAACTACCACAGTAGAAGGCTTCGCCCCAGATCCTTCGTAGAAGGTGACCCGGTCCTGCGACTAAAGCAGCAGGGGCATCTCAAGCTCGAGTCCCCCTGGGAAGGACCATACTTGGTTACAGAAGTAATCCCAGGTGGCGCCTATCGCCTTCAAGACCTAGAAACAGGAGTCGCATACTCCAACCCTTGGAACGTCGCACAACTGCGATGCTTCTACCCCTAGCTGTTTTTACTTTTACATCGCAAATAAGGCTACTCAGCCAAGGCTACTTAGCCACACATTGTACCTCGTACTGTTCTACAAATAAATAAAAGCTAAGTTCCCCAAAACTCTGTGTTTTTCTTTTCACTTCTATTACTATTGTACTCGGGGGCTGCGCCACCTTACACACATTTGTTCTTCGAACTAATAAACGCGACATCCTGAGTAGCTGGCACATCAATCGAACCCCTTAACGCAAATTCAACCCAGCTGCAACGCACCTGGCAGGTTGACAAAAGGGATGGCCAGGCTAACGAAAAGGACTCGCGTAGTGCAACGCACCTTACGCTTACAAGAGCTATTTATACGCGTTCAACAATAAATTACATACAAATATATATATATGAACTTTACAACACAAATACACTCATGTGCAGGATACAAATCTGGTTACTGCTGCAACAGAAGAACATTGTTTTGCTCCTCGAAGAAGTCGACAATCTCCTCTGCTGGGCGGTCCACCGCTTGATAGTGCGGCACCATATTCCAAGAAGATCCGGCTGGCGGCGCTGGCAGACCGGAAGCTATGACGGCGACATCCACGTCAGGCCTATGCAATCGCACCATCGAGAGGGCAGCCTTGGCACCAGCCACCAACTGCTGCCTCACGCACTCGTGAACCGCGGACATATCATGAAATTTGGCCAGGAGAGCCAACAGGCTGGACGGCGTGTCATCCAATGGGAACATCGCTCGGTAGATATTCTTCAAACATGACTGCGACTTCTTCAGGAAGAGCAGCACTCGCGAAGCACGATCCTGCAGGGTCGCCAATTCAATCGCACGATCATGATCCACCCAGAAGTATCCACTCTCTTGGAGTTGCTCCTGGGTGAGACCATGAAGGCGGATGGCAATCCTATCCCTCTCCTCCTGAGGACGATGTGCGTTAACAACTACACGAAGTAGCACCCACAGCATGAGTACAACGTACCACTGTGACTATCTACAAAGGAAAAAAGATAAGGACGAGCAAACTAACACTTAAACTAGTCGCCCAGCTGCGTCACCTCGCCAAGCAGATACTGCTCGCGGGCGGCGGCTTTTTCTGCCTTTGACTTCCACACATCTGCGTTATCGCGGATCAAGGGCAACTCACGCTCCAGCTGCTTCACGCGGTCACGAAGTCGCGACAGCAAAGACAGCTCCTCTACCCTGGAGCGCGGCGGTACCACTACCTCATCAAGAGATGATGGATCCTGATTTCCCCCTACAGGACCACTCGATGTGCCCTACCACAGATCAAGACAGAAGCAAATAAGGCGACCAAACTAACACAAAGGTAGGGATAGCAGACGCATTCAGGATAAGCATAAAAACATATTCACAAGCACACTCGCCAGCAGGCATGTTCTTAGGGCAAAGGGACAATTGGCTATCTACTACACAAAGCTAACTACGGAGCAGCTGGCTTCTTCGACTTCGACGCCTTCGGGGGCTTCATCAAATCCGTGGAAGTATCAGATGCCACTGATTTTCCACCTGCCCCTGAAGCCGAAGCTTTCGTTGTTGGAGCTCCTCTGAATACTTGGCAATGGTATTAATCAAAGAATGACCGTATTTGGCACAGGCAGTCGCAAAGGGGGCGAAAACTACCTGCTGACCATCCGCGCCAATAGGCATTGCCTTCGACACCGCAGAGGGATCTATCTCGACTCCGTGGGCTTGCACCATGGCGAGTGACATCGTTGCACCAGCCGCCCGGAGGGAGTTCTTATAGGTAGAAGGCACACCCCCGGCGAGTGACTCCACCAGCTCGTCCATTTTGTCGACCTGCTCCGCCTTTGGCATCAACTCCTCTCGGAGGTGACTAAGGGCGACCTTGGCCTTGGACAACGTATTCTGGACAACGGCGCTTCGGTCTTCCACCGCAGATACTGCGCCAGCCAGAGCGTCATCACGACGAAGGGCCTGCGGGTCAAAACTCAAGTCGCCAACATCTACACCAAAAAACACGGATCAGATTTCTGGTGCCAACGGCAAAACTCCAGAAGCAGAGAAAAGCATCAATCAAAAATCCACCAGTAAAGGTACCTGAGAGGGCCTTGGCGACTGAGAATAGCTGCTCCTCGAACAACTTCTCCCTGGCCGCAAAAGAGGCGCGCATATCCTCTTCACGCTTTCGGGCTTCATCACGAGCCGCGATTGCCTCATCGCGTCCCCTGACAGCTGCGGCCAGTGTCTTCTCCAAGGATGCGACATTGCGCAATAGGGCGTTATGCTCAGCTACATGGCAGTCAAAAATAATTGGCTATCAGTAAAACATACCAGAACAGAAAAAGACGAAAGAAAAAAGCATGGAAGCACTCACTTTCGACCACGCGGTGACGCGTCTCTAGCATCGCATACTGACAACCCATCGCCATCACCTGCTCCGCCACTCGCGCGACCTCTTTTACAAGGAGCTGTTGCACCAATCAAGGAATCAGACAAGGGCAACAGAAGGCGTTGACTGCCAAAATACAAAAGAAGGAAAGATATACTCACATGGTCCTCTAGCGACTCCGAAGAAGTCTGTTGAGCTATCATCCGAGCAACTATTCGATGCTCCCCTCCGTGAGGAGAACTCGAAGAATTGTGCCCGGAGTGGGCTGCCGCCGGAGGAGAAGGAGCGCGCTCGACCTCTACCTTGGCCCTTGAGGTCGCGACTCCTGATTCCTTCAAAAAATCAACGTCGCCAGAAGATGACGACGCCTCTTGACTGCAAGACCAAATTCACA
This sequence comes from Avena eriantha, assembly GCA_910589775.1. NCBI lineage: Eukaryota > Viridiplantae > Streptophyta > Magnoliopsida > Poales > Poaceae > Avena > Avena eriantha. The sequence goes on along the minus strand of OU342746.1, from coordinate 194,355,319 downwards.
TTGAGAAAGGGCAAAACTCAAGGGAAAAGCCAACAAAAAGAAAACAGAGAAGAAAGAACGAACTCATAAACTTACCAGTCAAACTTGTCAAGATCAAAGGTGGCCTCCGCCGACTCCGACGAAGACTCCTTGGGCAATCGCATCTTCTTGCGAGAAGCTGGTGCTACAGCCCTCACAGGAATGGTGGGAATTGGTGACTCCGCACTAGCAACAGTGCCCTCTGGAGTTGAGGGGGTCGACGCATCAGAGTCCTCGCTGCGCGGATGCTTGTGAGTATCTGGGCTCTCCGACTCGGGGGCTTCCTCTTCCACGTCAGAAGGGACAGTCGACTCAAACTCGTCCTCTTCAAAAGCTTCACGAGGAATAATGCCCTCAGGGAGAGGAGGCATGCAAGGCGAGACCGCTCAATCCTGCATACAAAAAGAAAAAAGGGGCAGGTAAGCAACAGAAAAGCATCGTGAATATAAGCTACTACGTAGTACGACTGTACCTCGAGAGGAGAATTCGAAGCATCGAAGGGAGGAACGACTGGCTCATTCGGAAGCACATCCTTGAAGGTGTACTTTGTGACCAGTCGCACCCTCTTATCTACCTCACTCACGGACATGCCATTGGCAGACACGCGAGTGGCATCATCAGCACCACCCCATTGAAACATGGGATGGACTCTAGCTTGGAGAGGCTGGACGCAACGACGCAGCCAAGTCCTGATAAGGGCGTAGCCTCCCTCTTCTGCGCCCATGCGACTCTCGAGGTCGCAGACGCGTTGATATAGCACGTCCGTCTATGCGAGTTCGGACAGCATGATCACGTTCTTCCAAGAACGCATCTACTTGCAGGGAGTCGCGGGATCAAACGGAGCGAGTCCAAAGTGCTCGTCCTTGGCCTTCAGGTCGCGAACATAAAACCATCTGTTCCTCCATCCCTGGACGGACCTGGCGAGCTTGATGTCGAAGTAGGTGGCGGATGGGTCGACATGGATTCCACAACCACCTACGTCATAAACTAAAGAGCCAGATGCGGACTGATGCTTTAGCTTGAAGAAACGCTTGAAAAGGCCAAAGTGCGGCTCGATTCCGAGCCAGCACTCGCAAAGAGTGATAAAGCAAGAGATGTGAAGAATCGAATTCGGCGACAGCTGATGGAGCTGGAGCCCGTAAAAACAGAGGAGACCCTAAGAAAGGGGTGGATAGGCAAAGAAAGGCCGCGAATGATGAAAGCCAGAAACATCACTCGAAAACCAGCGGGAGGCACGGGAATGGTCTCACCACTAGGGACGCGCGCGTCGGCGACTGCGGCGGAAATAACTTCATCTTGGCGAAGAAGACGAAGATCGGACGCCCTGATGATTGAGGGGCGCCAGGCACCATTGGTCACGCGGGTGCCCGCGACTTTCTTCTTCCCATCGGCAGCGGCACTGGTGCCCACAGCAGCGGTGCCACCCTTCTTTGCTGCAGCAGCGATGGCAGCAGATTCAGCGGCAGCGCCTCCTTTCTTCTTTCCCATTGCGCGGCGGCGATGAGAACGCAGAAAGTAACTTGGGAACGAGCGGAGATGGTCCAGAACTGCGGAAAAGATGAGCGCAGGAGAAAAGCAGAGGAGCAGCGGCAATGGCGATGGCAGCGAGGAAGAAAAGGGGCGCAGATGGAAATTTACCGTCGTAGCATCGCTACTTAACCCCTAAGAGATGCAATCCAACGGCTCACAAAAACCCTATTGGACGCGTGGCACATATCGCGCTCGACACGTGGGGAAGAGGAAGCGCGAACCGTCCCTCCACTGCGTGGAAATCGAGGAGACACAGTTGATAAAAAGATTACGCACGCCCAGTCAAATCAAAGTCAGAAAGTGGGACCCACCGCTCGTCACGTCCCATCAAAGCCGCTCACGCAAGCAACTGAGGTCATGAAAGCGTCAGCACTGACGTCATCAACAGCTACGCAGCGGAAAACTACGACTACTTTAGTCCTTGCTAGAGTCTGCGACTCCACCAAGCACTCGGGGGCTACTCCCATAGGGAGCGCTGGCCGCGCACCCTATGATTTTCTTTTCTTATTGCAGGGATACAGGCAATCACAATCAAACCCAACCACTCGAAAAATGCTTCGACTATGGACGTGGGTTACTCCCATAGGGAGCGCTGGAAACAATTTTGACTGAAACAAGCAAGCAAAAGACGACAGCAGTCGCAATCCAAGTCTTCGACTCAAACAGACAAAAATGATAGCAGTCGCAAAATTTCTTTAGTCCCTGCCTGAGTCTTCGACTTAACCAGGCACTCGGGGGCTACTCCCATAGGGAGCGCTGGTCGCGCACCCTATGATTATTTGCACGAAAGTTGTGCGTTGATTACATCAGCACTCGCAGATCATGGCGACACCGCCTCATAATTTTCCCTACAAAGAGATTACGTCTCCTGGGTTGCCCGAATCATCTCCGCGATGATAAAATTCGGATGCCACGCTTACAGCGTGAAGGTAAGACCTGAATAAAGGCCTAGCAACGCATTTAACTGCGCACTACCAGAAACATATCCGTGCCTACAGGCACGATGAACATGCCTTGACGGACGCGTCAAGTGCTCACACCCATATAACTGGAATTCGACTCCTGTAAGACCTCCGCGGCCTGAGTCGAATTACGCCAGCACTTTTCCGGATTCGAGTCCGGGGACTCGAATTTGAGTAGATTGCGTTGTTTCACCCTAAGGTGGTTAACTGGTACCGATACTTCGGTTATATCAGGCACGTATATCAACAATCCCTATGACACAAATAAAAGCAGTCGAAATGCACTCATTCAGGCACTCGAAACTTCAAAAAGTACCCAGTCGAATCTGCGATTCCACTGGATACTCGGGGGCTACTGACATGGGTATACCTTACAGGTACTCAAGCTTGGTATATACGGTCTAAATACATATAGGCCCACGGTGTCGCCAAGGCCCAGACGAAAGGATTCGAGTGATCTGCGGACTCTTGATTGCTTGAGAGACAAGAAGAAGCTAAAGATAGAAAGTTTGAAGGGGAAAACCCTAACTTGTAACCGACTCGACCTGCTACTGAGACCTAGCCTATCTATATAAAGGCTAGGAGGGGGCGGCGAGGAGAACACACGCAACCCTAGTTTTCACAACTCTCGCCAGATTGCATCTGCGCACCATTGTAACTTTCGACTCCCTCGATAATTCCACGAGTAGACAAGTAGGAGTAGGGACCTCTACGAGGCCTGAACCTGGGTAAATCCTTTGTCCCCTGTGTGCTTGTTTGCTAGCCGATAGATGTCTCCAGCACTCCCTCCTTCTCCAAAACCCAAGTCCATAACAATGGGCATTGATGAGTTAAACCCTCGTTAGGTGCACAAATGGTTGCCTCCATTTTCTTGTCGACGAATAATACTGGCGATCTCCATGGCGATGCGCTTGGTTGAATCAAGCCTATTTTTAACATAGCATCCAACTGCTTCTTCAACTCTACTAACTCTAAGGTGTTCATGCTATAGGGTCTCTGGGCTATGGGTCCGGTTTCAGGGATTAGTTCAATAATGAACTCAATATCCCTATCCGGGGGCATACCTGGCAATTCATCTGGGTATACGTCGGGGTATTCACAGAATACTCTGACTTGGTCTATGGTGGGTAGGGCTAGACTCTTGTTGCATTTGAATTGACAGGGTAAGGTTTCAGATACATGCTCTACTGTTACTCCAGAGCTACTGGTAATGGTGATGGCTTTCTTCGCACAGTCTATCAATCCTTTATGCTTCTTGGGCTTCTTCGGCGTTCATGTGGAAGAGATGGCCGTTGCGGTTGTGAGGGTTCCCTGGGGCAAATCTTCTTCCTGGTTGAACACGACGCTGCTGTTGAGCTGGGGCATTCACATTGGCAGTGGCGGCAGTCTTCTTGGGGCACTCATTGGAATAGTGACCCTTCACTCCACACTCGAAACAAGTGATCTGAGACTTCTCTTTAGATGCGACGGGCACAACATTGCTTCCAGTTCTAGGTGCAATGTTGGTGTTGTTGTTCTTGGGAGGTGCACGGTTGAAATTGCTGGTGTTGCCAGGGTTGTTGTTGTTTCCTCCGGACTTCACATTGCCTCCGCTACAGTTGGGGTAGCTTGGGCGAGATATTGGGGGTCGGTTGTTTCTTGGTGCATACCCTGCAGACGGGTTGGGACGGTACTTCTGGTGACTGTTGGATCCAGCTTGGTGCATCATACGATGTTTGTGGTTGTCGTTTGCCTGGTTAATCTTCCCTCCCATCTGTATGGCAGAGTCGACTAGCTCTTCGAGATCCTCGAAGCGGATGTTGACGAGGACAGTCTCCATCTCATCATGCAGTCTGTTCAGGAATCTCTCCTTCTTCTTTGCCTTCATATTGATCTCATCAGGTGCGTACCTGGCAAGTGACAAGAATCTGTCACGGTACTCCACTACAGTCATTCTGCCTTGTTTCAATTCTCTGAATTCATCCCTCATTCTGGTGACTAGTCCCTGCGGCACGTGGGTGTGGCTAAACTTGATTTTGAAGGCTTCCCATGTCATCACTTGACCATGGTTCATCAGGCGGATGCTGTTCCACCAGGCTCTTGCATCTCCGGCCAAGTAGTGGGTGGCAAAGAGAACTTTCTTGTTGTCATCAACTCTGGCTACTTCCAAATTGTTCTCCATTGTCTGTAACCTGTCATCAGCATCTAATGGGTTCTCCGAAGTGCTAAAGATTGGGGGATTGGTATTCTGGATTTTTTTAGCTTGGATCCTTGATGATCCTCATTTCCATGCCCTTGGTTGTTTTGGGCCATTTGGGCGATCTGCTGCAGTGTTCTTAAGTTGGCATCGCGCGCTGCCCTGCTTGCTTCACGGTCTGGAACTAACATCTGCATGATCTACAGCATTGGGTCTTGCGATGAGCTGCTCCCTCCGGGGTTTCCACGAGTCATCTGAAGATTAAGATAGATGAAGGGTAAGAGGGAAAGTTCTAAGGTTCATGGTTTTTGTTTCAAGGTTAAAACTTTGAGTTTGACTCAGGTTTTGCCACTAACTTCTTTTCATTCATTCAAACAAGCACACGATACAAACACACACACACACACACACCACAACAACAATGGAAAACAGATGGTTTTAAGAACCATTCTGTAAGCTACGATACAATGGGACCGATACATCTCATGCTATGACAGTGCTCTAGTGCATCTACTCATTGTCGATGAAGTCGGAGTCATCATCGTCAGTGTGGAAGTCCAGGGCATCCTGCTCTAGAAAGTCATCATCATTGCTGAGGTAATAATCCATATCTCCCTGGATGTCTTCACCTTCCTCTTCTTCTTCCTTTGCTGCAACTTGAGCTTCTTGCTCCTTGATGGTCTTCTCGAGGTGAGCCACCTTCTTGCGAAGACGGTCGATGGTGCGATCCTTCTTTTCACGCTAGTGGCAAAGAGACTGATAGTCCTTGACAAGCAGTGAGAAAGTCTGGGCCTTCTGGGCGGCAATGGCAAGGTTCTGGTTGGCGAACTCCCTAGCATTGTCCAATTCCTTCTGGCGATCATACAGCAGGAAGTCGAGGTTCTCCACTTGACGCTTCAACTCCCGGTAACTTGGCATCTCCATTGGCATTCCCATTAAGTCACGCCTTGCATAGTAAACAAATCGGATTCCTTGGATTTGGTTGACACTGAGGGCACATAGACGTGGGAGAGCTTCATGCATTGCCCTGGCTAATCCATCTAGCCAGTTGTTCTCTCTTACGGAGAGCTGGATTCTCTCGAACGTTGGTGCTTCTATACTTCCTCGAAGATCAGCGGTGACTAGCCATTGTAAATCTCCCTTGTGAGTCTAGGAAGTTGAGCTCCTAGAAACTCCAAATGCGGGCATGCCAAGAGCTCAGAAAGTGAATCTAGATCCCTCTCGAAGATCAGCTGGCCTCCGTTGCCCAACTGGTAGAACTTGATGAACTGAGTCTCCATCTACAAGATATTAGGATGAGGAAGTTAGTGAAGTGATCAAGTGTGTCAAATTTTATGTAGTAATGGTAAGAATTGGAGGACATGAATTTTTGAGAAAGAATGAATTCCCAAGGGTAAGAGATGAAATAGTTTTTCATAAATACTCACTTTGGTTTTGAAATTAAGATTTTGTTCAGACGTCCATTCTAACTAGGGTCTCCTATGGTCAGGATGGCTCTGATACCAACTTATCAACACCCGGATTTTTAATCCCAGATGCCTGTTATGTCATACATCGCAATCCCAGGATTACCATTTTTGCGAGACATAACAAATTGGATATCATAGTACATCATCCATTACAAACCATAATAAGGTCTTACACGAATAAAGGATCTCATGATCTAGTCTTAATACAATAAGCAGCGGAATAAATAAGCGTAGCGGTGGGGTCCATCTTAAGTGGCACAGGCAATGCTGATGATGGAAGATAGTCCTAGTTATCATAGCCGTCCTGCTGTCCTTCATCTTGGTAGTCTCCTTCATAGTCTGGCCATAGGAATAGCCAGGGACAAAAGCCATGAGTACTCTTTAAGTACTCGCAAACTATCACTAATAAGTACGGTAGTTCTAGTGGGATTGCTAACTCTAAGTTTACTTGTAAAGTTAAGATTGAAACCTAAGCTGAGTTCAGAAACAAAGAAAGATAAAATAAAGTTCTAGAATCACTTAAGTTGGGAAGCTAGTGTCATAGTCACAACCCTGTTGTGGTCAAGTCAAGATTCATCATTCATTTCATAAGTCATTTTGAAAACATGTGACGATGAAACAGTATGGCCACTCCAACTGTCCATAACCACGGACGCGACTATTCGAATAGTTTGACACTCTACAGAGATGGTACACTTTCACCACAAGATTCGATACATCTGTCAGGGATCACCCTGAATTATCATACTTAGTATGCAGATAATCAAAGATAACCTTCCCTTTACACACCCTAGTAAAAGCACCTCTCCTATGAGCATGGCCTCCCAACCATGACCATCTGTCATCTTGGGCACTGCATAGGTGGACAACATCGAGAGGTAGCCTCAGCTCAAACCTCTCCCGCGAGGGAACTAATACTAATGCATATAAACTTCCGGCTAAGCCTTACCCAATTCAGGTGTTGTGGTTGTACGGTAAAATTGGAATGGTATCGCACCCGAATCCAACCATTAGTTTTGTAAAAGGGCTAAGGCTCATGCCTCAACATTTTCATCATCATAAACCATTTGTGTTTCTCAACACATGTCAAAATATCTCAATAGAATGACTCGTCATTCCAAGGTTTTCACAATTCATTTTCACCAAGTGTTCCCATCTAAAGTGACTCAAGTTTTGATTTAGCTATAGGCTACTAAGTTAAGAGTGTTCACTAAGGTGGGATGCTAATCTCAATCTCATGCCATAGAATGACATCTAAGGTTATCTCGATAGGTCAAGTTTTATACTTTTTATGCTACCTTCAAACAAGTAAGGGAGTTTGGTAAAGTAAGGAAAGAAAAACTTGTAAATAACATTTGGAGTAGGTATAAGTCAAAGGGTATAACCAAAGCATGCCTAATGCATCTTGCTTAGGTTATCTGACTTGCAAGGGTTAGCTTGCATTGTTAATAATGGCTTACCTTGGTGCAGTGGTTGAAGTTTTCTTCCTCTTCCTCTTGGTAGAACTCCTCCTCCTCGAAAGCTTGGTCGATACTATCTTCTATAAATACATACGGGATACACAATCACCAAACAATGCTTAACTAGTCTACTTAGCATACTACGTCACACATTTGATGATCTATTATCATTACAAGCATCACAAGGTTTAATTAACTAGCTTCAATCTTTTTATTTGAGAAAATTAATTTCTACTCATTGAAATTAACTAAGATTTAATATTCTCCAATTAAAATATGGGATCATGTGGACACATGTCATCACCACATATTCTAACATATGGGAATGTGATTTAAATGTTGGATCACATTTTAATAAGTTTAAGTTTAATATTTAATGATTTATAGTGACTCGAAATATGGTTGATTTTATAAAAGTGTTTGAATGTGCAAATGCTTCTGTCTTGTTATTTTAACTAGGAGAGATCTCTAACTCTAAATGAATTAAATCCAACGGGCTTGGATAGAGATTTTCATTACCATTCCAACAAAATTGGAATCATTCAATTTGGATTTTTAAACTCCCTGAATTGATTTTTGAACTAAGGGACATAATTGATTTTAAGTCTAACTAGAAAAAACCTAATTTGAATTACTGAGTCAGCGCGGGAAAGTAATTGGGCCGGCCTAGTGGTGCTCAGCGGTGCAGAGGGCGGCTGATAGGTTGGTCCTGCTTGTCAGCGAGACTTAAAACCCGAAATGGTATCTAGCGATCTGGGCCACACGATTATAACGTGGATCAACGGCTCAAAGTCGTCATCGACGACTGACTCGTCACCAGCGAGACCGAACCCTAAACGGATGGTGGGGGTTTACTGGGGATGTACCAGGGCTCCAGCTAGTGCGGCGAGGCGGGCGATCGAACTGGACGGCGACGGCGGACTCAGGCGAGGTAGCGGCAGGGGCTGAGGTGGACAAAATCGATGGCAACTTCTCCTCCTCTGCAGCGGCTACCTCTAGTGCAATTCCAGCGAACGGCGGCTCGAGCAGCTCCGGCAAGAGAGGGGAAATGGTCAGTGGAGAGAGAGGAGTGGAATGGTGTGAAGAGATGGTGCTGGGGTGGCCTCCTTATATAGGCTCGACGATGAGACCAAGAGGTGTGGGTGGAGCTCGTTGGTGACGATGGTACAGGGGGCTATCGGCGTGGGTGGGGTAGGCGGACAGTGGGCGGTTCCCTTGCGGTCAGCTACGGCGCAATGGCACGGCTAGGGGCGGTGGCATTTGGTCAGGAGCATTGCGCGCTCTGGGAGACAGGGGCGGTGCTCGACGGCGATCACGGCGACTGTGGGTCACGTGACGATGCACGCCCGTGTCTGGTGGGTTGCTGGGTCGAGGCGAAGCGTCGTGCGTGGGATGGGGTCAAGGGGCGGTCTACTGCGTTCTGGCGGCTATCGCGCTCTGGCGCGCTCTGGCTTGCTCGCAGAGAGAAAGGGCGGCGCTGCTGGGGAGTGGTCCAGGGGCTGGGGTTGATCGAGGGGTGGACCGTGGGCGGTGGTAGGGTTGGGCGGAGCTAGCGGGCACACTGGTTTGGCACGGCGCGGACCCTGGCGTGCTGTTCATGAAAAGAACACACATCCAATGACACTAGTGGATCCATGTGTGGTTTGTGGAAAGAACAGACATGCAATGACACTGGGTGTGGTTCATGAAAAGAACAGACTTACAATGATACAAGTGGATCCATGTGTGGTTTCTTTAGAAGAACACACATGCAATGACTCTAGTTGTGGTTAATGAAAACAACATACATGCAATGACAATGGTGGATCCATATGTGGTTTGTGGAAAGAACAAACATGCAATGACTCTCGCTGTGGTTCATGAAAAGAACACACATGCAATGACACTAGTGGATCCATGTGTGGTTTCTCAGAAGAACAGACATGCAATCACAGTAGGTGTGGTTCATGAAAAGAACACACATCCAATGACACTGGTGGATCCATGTGTGGTTTGTGGAAAGAACAGACATGCAATGACACTAGGTGTGGTTCATAAAAAGAACACACATGCAATGACACTGGTGTATCCTTATGTTGATTCTGAGAAGAACACACATGCAATGACTCTAGCTGTGGTTCATGAAAAGAACATACGTGTAATAATACTGGTGGATCCATATGTGGTTTGTGGAAGGAACAGACATGCAATGACTCTAGCTGTGGTTCATGAAAAGAACATACATGCAATGACACTGGTGGATCCATACGTGGTTTGTGGAAATAACAGACATGCAATGACTCTAGCCGTAGTTCATGAAAAGAACAGACATGCAATGACACTGGTGGATCCATGTGTGGCTCATGAGAAGAACACAAATCCAATGACACTAGTGGATCCTTATGTGGTTTGTGATAAGAACATACATGCAATGACACTAGCTGTGGTTCATGAAAAGAACACACATGCAATGACACTGGTGGATCCATGTGTGGTTTGTGAGAAGAACAGACATGCAATCACATTGGGTGTGGTTCATGAAAAGAACACACATCCAATGATATTGGTGGATCCATGTGTGGTTTGTGGAAAGAACAGACATGCAATGACACTAGGTGTGGTTCATGAAAAGAACACACATGCAATGACACCGGTGGATCCATATGTGGTTTGTGGAAGGAACAAACATGCAATGACTCTAGTTGTGGTTCATGAAAGGAACATTCATGCAATGACACTAGTGGATCCATGCGTGGTTTGTGGAAAGAACAGACATGCAATGACTCTAGTTGTGGTTCATGAAAAGAACAGACATGCAATGGCACTGATGGATCCATGTGTGGTTCATGAGAAGAACACATATCCAATGACACTGGTAGATCCTTATGTGGTTTGTGAGAAGAACAGACATGCAATGACACTAGGTGTGGTTCATGAAATGAACACACATGCAATGACATTGGTGTATCCTTATGTGGTTTGTGAGAAGAACACACATGCAATGACTCTAGTTGTAGTTCATGAAAAGCACACACATGCAATGACATTGGTGGATCCATGTGTGGTTCATGAGAAGAACACACATACAATGACACTAGATATAGTTCATGAAAAGAACAGACATGCAATGACACTGGTGGATCCTTATGTGGTTTGTGAGAAGAACTAACATGCAATGACTATAGCTATGGTTCATGAAAAAAAACACATGGAATGACACTGGTGGATCCATGTGTGGTTTGTGAAAAGAACAGACATGCAATCACACTAGGTGGATCTATGCGAGGTTTGTTTAGAGGAACACACATGCAATGACACTGGGTGTGGTTCATGAAAAGAATAGACATCCAATGACACTAGTGGATCCTTATGTGGTTTGTGAGAAGAACTGACATGCAATGACTCTTTCTCTGGTTCATGAAAAGAACACACATGCAATGACACTGGTGGATCCATGTGTGGTTTGTGAATAGAACAGACAAGGAATCATACTAGGATGATCCATGTGTGGTTTGTTTAGAAGAACAGACCTGCAACTATACTGGGTGTGGTTCGTGAAAAGAACAGACATGCAATGACACTGGTGGATCCCTATGTGGTTTGTGAGAAGAACTGACATGCAATGACTAGCTATGGTTCATTAAAAGAACACACATGCAATGACACTGGTGGATCCATGTGTGGTTTGTGAAAAGAACAAACATGCAATCACACTAGGTGGATCCATGTGTGGTTCATGAAAAGAACACACACGCAATTACACTGGTGGATCCATGTGTGGTTTGTGAGTAGAACACACATCCAATGACACTGGGTGTGGTTCATGAAAAGAACACACATCCAATGGCACTGGGTGTGGTTCATGAGATGAACACACATCCAATGACACTGGTGGATCCATGTGTGGTTTGTGAGAAGAACACACATCCAATGACACTAGCTGTGGTTCATGAAAAGAACACACATCCAATGACACTGGTGGATCCATGTGTGGTTTGTGGAAAGAATAGACATGCAATGACACTGGGAGTGGTTCATCAAAAGAACAGACATGCAATGATACTAGTGGATCCATGTGTGGTTTATTTAGAAGAACACACATGCAATGACTCTAGCTGTGGTTCATGAAAAGAACAGACATGCAATGACACTAGTGGATCCATATGTGGTTTGTGGAAAGAACAGACATGCAATGACTCTAGCTGTGGTTCATGAAAAGAACACACATGCAATGATACTGGTGGATCCATGTGTGGTTTGTGAGAAGAATAGACATGCAATCACACTGGGTGTGGTTCATGAAAAGAACACACATCCAATGATACTGGTGGATCCATGTGTGGTTTGTGGAAAGAATAGACATGCAATGACACTGGGTGTGGTTCATGAAAAGAAAGACATGCAATGACACTGGTGTATCCTTACGTGGTTTGTGAGAAGTGTCGTGTAACACCCTCGAATCGGCCCTATGCAAGTTTAGCCCTTTCCGCCAAACCCGCATAGAAACGATTGAAGGACGCCACCAGGCACTTTCGTGCGGGTGGAAAAATGAAGTAATACCATTACACAAAAGTCCTCGATGGGACCCACAGTACAGATTTATATACAACAGCGACTCCATGAGTCAAGAATACAGATATAATATACAAAGATCCAAATCACCTCGAAACGATAGAGCATCCGACTATGGACAAGATGCAAATGGGGCTAAGAGCCTTGAAGAATAACCAATGGCGTCCATAACCCTGCCCAGGCCAAGCCGGAAGGGTAACCCTGCTAACGACGTCGATCTTAAACCTGCTAAAACAAAAGGGTTGCCGACAAAGGGCAAAGGAAAAGGAGGAGTGTCAGTACTGAGGCTAGTACACTGCGAGGCTTGAATTCGGCGGCTCTCGCCTACATAGGTATGGTGGACTGAAGCGACAGCGAGGCATGCACTAAACAACCTATAGAGACTCGATTAACTGGCGGCTATTGCAGAGGGATAAGAATGACCTATCCGGATCCAACCTGATAGTAACACCAAACATACCCATCCTGGTATTCCCCCTCGAGACCAAACGAGGAAGTCAAACCGAGGAACTCACACAGTTGGCAGTTTTATTCATTCGATTATAGTTGAAGCACTTACTAGTCAGATATAGATAGCATGAGTCATCCTGATAGCATAAGTAGTGGGAAGTTTTAGTTAACCATTCAGTGGTAGTTGCGGTACTTACTAGTCAGATACAATTAGCATGTGACATCCCAAACCCAACAGTTGTTGGCACTTTTATTTCATTCCATTGGAGTTGCGATACTTACTAGGCAGGTATAACATGAAACGATACACACCCGTTCCACCAGTTGTTGGCACTTTCATTATCCATTCCATTGTAGTGAAGCTGATTACTAGTCACATATTAAGTCAAATTTATAACACGACTTTAGTTATGCTTGTCTATGATCGAGATACTGTGCTCCAAGTCGTCCATAAACATGGACACAGCTTTCAGAAAGATTTACCCTGCGGGGGTCCACAAATAGCAACACACACACGATCAACCTCAGAAAAACCAACTCAAAACCCAACGAGGCTTTCACGACAAAGAAATCACAAGATTCATAAAATATTCCGGGGGCCACCCCACTAAGCTACCCGCGACGAAGTTGGCCGGCTCCGAGATGGACCCAGGGTTTGTGTGGACGGCTGTAAACGACTGGGAACCTGAAAGTGTGACTGGGCTTGTCGATACAGCGAAAACGTGTCACGATCCTAAACAGTACAGGTGCTCCACGCACAATCTTAAATAAAGCAGTAAAACATGGCATAGGTACAGGATAGTAATAAAGCCCCAAACTAGTTTGTGCCCCCAAGAAATAAGAAATGAATCAAGCTCTGGCTAAGGGGGATTCATAGAGTCTCCTGTATGAGGATAGTGCGAATAATCAAGGAACAAGTATCAAGTACTCGGGGCCTACGGGACACAAGTGGACATGAAAAACCAAATAGCATATATTGCCCACCGGTGCCACTTTCATTAGTTATCACATCAATTTAGCAGTTGTATTTAAAGTCATGATCATCTCCACCATTAAGCATCTCCACCATTTCGCATGTGCCAACCTTCCAGTAACGGTGGAACGACAACGACGCGAAGTAGCACCTGAGCAAGCAACTACGACTCGCAAGGCCGACTATTTATCAAACAACAGACAATAGGATGTGTCCAAGGCAATATAGAGGTTGCAAGGAGTATAAATGGTACACGGAAACTAAAGCATCGCGACACAGATAGCAATAGATCAACAGGAGGAAATAAAGACTATAAATGCAAAATAGGTAGAAGGGGGAGAGATGCTCGCCTGGGAAACACTGCCAAAGGTTCATATCCGGAGAACTTGTCGATACTCGCATCAACTCATCGGCCTAATTAGCGAAGAAGCAAAGCACTAAAAGAAACACCGGATGCAATATTTAATACTACGGTAGAAGATCCGACATGATTTTGATATGATGCAGATGCGGTGCAATTAGGCAGTATTAAGCGGAACCGGGGTCCCAACAATTAATTACACGGTTCAAGTTATTTAAAACCCTGCAATTTAAATGTTATCTTAACAAGGCAAAACATGGCGTCGGTTCGCTACACAAATTTAAATGGAGTCCGGAATAAGACTAGAATAGCCCGCATATAGACTCCATATTTAATTTAGGTGAATTGCCGAAAAGGCCCCAAACACCCACAATATGCATGCAAGGATGAACAATTTAATATGCGGCAAGTTTTAAACATAACATTTATAAAATAGGGCTTAGAAGATCTTGGGTTCCGAGGGTTCAGGGTCCGGTCTCAGGGTTCGACGGGGTCAGCGGGATCGGTCTTGGACAATGGAAGGAGAGCTTCGCGTCCCAGGAAGAAGGACTTGGCGTTCCGTGTCGGCGACCTTGGCGTCCGGGGTGGTAATCTTGGCGTTCCGAGGGATCGGTCTTCAGGGTTCGGGAAGAAGTTCGTGGTGTTCTAGGGAGGAGACCTTGGCGTTCCCGACCGGTCTTCGGGGCCGCGTAGTAGACCTTGTGGTTCCACACCGAAGGCCTTGGGGGTTTCGCGGCGAAGGTCTTGGTGGTTTCGACTTTAGTTGTCGGTGCCGGACTCGGGTTGCGGTGTTCGGTCGCCGGTAGATCTTGGCCATGTCGAAGATCTTGCCAGAGGTTCGTCGAGTGTCACCGGTTTGGTTCGGTCTTCAGGTTTCATGAAGGGGACGGCGGTGGAGATCTTGAACCGACAGCGGTTACTTCCGGTTGGTTTGTCCAATAGGAGATCTTCTGAAACCAATCACATCATTGGGGCAGACCTTGTGGAGCCATTGACCACCTCTATTACAACAGATCATCAACAAGACGGGCACGGGGCAGTGGCACCGAAAGCAGAACAAACAAAGGGGTATGTCCCATGTGGGCTCCGGCTCGAATAACTTGTGGGCAGGGCGTCATGATTGAAGACGCCGCAGGGCGAGGAAGCTGGCCGGTGGTCGCGTGTGTCCAGGAGGCGAGGTCGATTTGGCGTGGCAGGAGCAGGAAGACGGCCCGCGGATGCTGACGAACGACGGCGAGGATGGTCGGAGGCGGCCAAACCGAGTCGCGGGCCGACGCAGGGAAAAGCGAGGCCCAGGCAGAGGTCGAGGCGGGAGGGCGGCGGAGCCGACAGCGGCGCCCGGCTCGCAGGGTCGTGTCGGAGGGGCCCACGAGGTGGCGGTCAAGGCCAAGAGGGATCCGGGCGTCGACGCCAGGACGAGGGAGGTGCGGTACCAGATTGCCGAAGGGATCGAGGCAGCAGGTACCAGCGGCATTGCAGAACAGGAGGCATCGGGCGTTGGCGAGCTTGGGCCAGAGGGCCGCGTGAGATGAGGGCGAGGTCGACGTTGACTGGGGCCTGCGGGCGCGTCGGCGGCTTGCTGGGGATGCGGGGGAAAAAAAGGGCGGACGACACCGGGCGACGCCACGGTGAGGCAGCATGGAGGCGGTGGTTGGGGACGAGCTCGGTCGTCCGAAGGTTGACGCGGCGGCGTCGAAGGAGGCGGCCGACGCGGAAGGGTGGCGGGGTACCGAGCAGCAACACGAGGCAGAGAGGAGGGATCCTGTGGTGGGGACGCTCGTGACCGACATCGGTGCGGGGCAGAGGACGTCGGGCGGCGCCACGGGTAGATGCGGCGGCTCGCGGGCGAGGAGAGTAGGGCGCGAGGCGGTCAGGCGATGAGGCGCGTGCGGGGTGGCGGTGCAGCGACGGCTGTAGGGAGGCGGCGAGCTTGCGAAGATTGGGGCGGGGCAGAAGGTTGCGGGTGACACGATAGGGAGACGTGGTGGGGGTTGGTGCAGTTCGTGCGAGAGGGAGAGAGGACGGGTGGATGGGAGCGACAGGTGGGAGGTGGCCCACGAGGTGGAGGCGTGTCATAGAGGGGTGGTTGGCTCGCGCGTCCCGTCGAGAGGGAGAGAGCAGGGCCGGGCTGCGTGTGGAGTGCGGCAGGGCGGTGTCTGTGTGTGGCCAGGGTGGGGCTTGCTCGGGAGGAGGGACCAGGTGGCGGCTGGGGTAGAGAATAGGTGGGGGTGTGGCGGCTGGGTGGAAGGGAGTGGGTGGGGTGAGGATCGGTCGGCGGCAGGGTGTGGTTGGGCGTAGGAGGCTAGGGTTTGGGCAGTGGGGTGGTAGGTGGCTGCCGGTTGGGCCTTTTGGGCCTGGCCGGTGGCTGCCTCCCCCACTAATAACATATTTTATTTTTATTCAACTTCTAAAATATTTTTAGAAATAGTTTTTAGACAAATAAAATATCCAGGAAGACCTGGTTTTATGATTTGCAATTAAAGGAGGGCTAATTAGAAAACAAAATAGGGTTTTTGCAAAGTACTTTTATGAACAAACATGCATGATGATGTCATGATGATGCACAAAGTAGAAACAACGAGCGATTTTCTGGTAGTGGTTTTAGCGGGATGCCACAATTCAACACCACTAACAATGGATCTCGCCCTCGAGATCCGCCTCATGGTACCGAGAAGAAGGTCGGTGATATGAATCTTCTCGCTTCGTGTAGATCCTCGCGACACCACTAACAAGAGGTCGTTGTCCGTGATCGTCGAGAGAACACTCCGGGAACAAAGGCGAAGGTAAAGGTGTCAACAAATAAAGCCACCTCTAGCTTTGATAGAAAGAGAGAACCGATGCATTCTCATCCACTTCAATGTACGAGAGCAAATAGAATGAGTAGTCGGCATGGGGGCCAATCCATCACGCACCCAAACTATTACTCCGCACATTTGGTAGAAAAGCGTGCAACCATTCTCGGAATCAAACTGAAGATCTCGACAATCGAGGTTCGGAACAAAGGAGTGATGCGGGCTCTACATCGGATCTGGCGTAGATGATGTCGTCGCGTCGGAAAACACCGGAAGGCACAACAAGGAACAGAGAGAAGTCCAACAGATGAAGGATTCCTCAGATAGCACGAAGACCAGATGTAGAAGCACCGTTACCAAAGGAGGAAGCGAAACCCTGAAGGTACGACGGAAACCCAACCACGAGAATTCCTAGATTCGAAGAAAAGATAAGAGAGCAGATTCAAAACACGCAGAGGTAAGAGGAGAACAGCAGAGGGGTAAGGAGTAAAATCAGACCTAATCAGATCTATCCAACCGATTTTCCAAAATAGTTTTGACACTCTACTTAGGCCGTTAGCTAGGATATCCTACAGGCGAGACCAGTGTGGTATCGCAACTGTTGGGCTCTGATACCACTCTGTAACACCCTCGAATCGGCCCTATGCAAGTTTTAGCCCTTTCCGCCAAACCCGCATAGAAACGATTCAAGGACGCCCACCAGGCACTTTCGTGCGGGTGGAAAAACAAAGTAATACCATTACACAACAGTCCTCGATGGGACCCACAGAACAGATATATATACAACAGCGACTCCATGAGTCAAGAATACAGATATAATATACAAAGATCCAAATCACCTCGAAACGATAGATCGTCCGACTATGGACAAGATGCAAATGGGGCTAAGAGCCCTGAAGAATAACCAATGGCGTCCATAACCCTGCCTAGGCCAAGCCGGAAGGGTAACCCTGCTAACGACGTCGATCTCAAACCTGCTAAAACAAAATGGTTGCCGACAAAGGGCAAAGGAAAAAGAGGAGCGTCAGTACTGAGGCCAGTACACGGCGAGGCTAGAATTCGGCAACTCTCGCCTACATAGGTATGGTGGACTCAAGCGGCAGCGAGGCATGAACTAAACAACCTATAGAGACTCGATTAACTGGTGGCTATTGGAGAGGGATAAGAAAGACCTATCTGGATCCAACCTGATAGTAACACCAAACATACCCATCCTGGTATTCCCCCTCGAGACCAAACGAGGAAGTCAAACCGAGGAACTCACACAGTTGGCAGTTTTATTCATTCGATTATAGTTGAAGCACTTACTAGTCAGATATAGATAGCATGAGTCATCCTGATAGCATAAGTAGTGGGCAGTTTTAGTTAACCATTCAGTGGTAGTTGCAGTACTTACTAGTCAGATACAATTAGCATGTGACATCCCAAACCCAACAGTTGTTGGCACTTTTATTCATTCCATTGGAGTTGTGATACTTACTAGGCAGGTATAACATGACACGATACACACCCGTTCCACCAGTTGTTGGCACTTTTATTATCCATTCCATTGTAGTGAAGCTGATTACTAGTCACATATTAAGTCAAATTTATAACACTACTTTAGTTATGCTTGTCTATGATCAAGATACTGTGCTCCAAGTCGTCCATAACCGCGGACACGGCTTTCAGAAAGATTTACCCTGCAGGGGTGCACAAATAGCAACACACACACGATCAACCTCGGAAAAACCAACTCAAAACCCAACGAGGCTTTCACGACAAAGCAATCACAGGATTATTAAGTCAAATTTATAACACTACTTTAGTTATGCTTGTCTATGATCGAGATACTGTGCTCCAAGTCATCCATAACCGCGGACACGGCTTTCAGAAAGATTTACCCTGCAGGGGTGCACAAATAGCAACACACACACGATCAACCTCGGAAAAACCAACTCAAAACCCAACGAGGCTTTCATGACAAAGCAATCACAGGATTCATAAAATATTTCAGGGGGTCACCCCACTAAGCTACCCGCGACGAAGTTGGCCGACTCCGAGACGGACCCAGGGTTTGTGTGGACGGCTGTAAACGACTGGGAACCCGAAAGTGTGATTGGGCTTGTTGATACAGCAAAAACGTGTCACGGTCCTAAACAGTATAGGTGCTCCACGCACAATCTTAAATAAAGCAGTAAAACATGGCATAGGTACAGGATAGTAATAAAGCCCCAAACTAGTTTGTGGCCCCAATAAATAAGAAATGAATCAAGCTCTGGCTAAGGGGGATTCATAGAGTCTCCCGTATGTGGATAGTGCGAATAATCAAGGAACAGGTATCAAGTACTCGGGGCCTACGGGACACAAGTGGACATGAAAAACCAAATAGCATATATTGCCCACCGGTGCCACTTTCATTAGTTATCACATCAATTTAACAGTTGTATTTAAAGTCATGATCATCTCCACCATTAAGCATCTCCACCATTTAGCATGTGCCAACCTTCCAATAACGGTGGAACGACAACGACGCGAAGCAGCACTTGAGCAAGCAACTACGACTCGCAAGGCCGACTATTTATCAAACAACAGGCAATAGGATGTGTCCAAGGCAATATAGAGGCTGCAAGGAGTATAAATGGTACACGGAAACTAAAGCATCACGACATAGATAGCAATAGATCAACAGCAGGAAATAAAGACTAGAAATGCAAAATAGGTAGAAGGGGGAGAGATGCTCGCCTAGGAAACACTGCCGAAGGTTCATATCCCGAGAACTTGTCGATACTCGCATCAACTCATCGGCCTAATCCGCGAAGAAGCAAAGCACTAAAAGAAACACCGGATGCAATATTTAATACTACGGTAGAAAATCCGGCATGAGTTTGATATGATGCAGATGCGGTGCAATTAGGCAGTATTAAGCGGAACCGGGGTCCCGACAATTAATTACACGGTTCAAGTTATTTAAAACCCCGCAATTTAAATGTTATCTTAACAAGGAAAAACATGGTGTCGGTTCGCTACACAAATTTAAATGGAGTCCGGAATAAGACTAGAATAGCCCGCATATAGACTCCATATTTAATTTAGGTGAATTGCCGAAAAGGCCCCAAACACCCACAATATGCATGCAAGGATGAACAATTTAATATGCGGCAAGTTTTATATATAATATTTTTAAAATAGGGCTTGGAAAAAGGGTTCACACATCGGGTTCGGAAGATCTTGGGTTTTGAGGGTTCAGGGTCCGGTCTCAGGGTTCAACGGGGTCAGCGGGATCGGTCTTGGACAATGGAAGGAGAGCTTGGCGTCCTGGGAAGAAGGACTTGGCGTTCCGTGTCGGCGACCTTGGCGTCCGGGGTGCTGATCTTGGCGTTCCGAGGGATCGGTCTTCAGGGTTCGGGAAGAAGTTCGTGGCGTTCCAGGGAGGAGACCTTGGGATTCCCGACCGGTCTTCGGGGCCACGTAGTAGACCTTGTGGTTCCACACCGAAGGCCTTGGGGGTTCCGCGGTGAAGGTCTTGGTGGTTCCGACTTCTCGGGTTGCGTTGTTCGGTCATCGGTAGATCTTGGCCATGTCGAAGATCTTGCCAGAGGTTCGTCGAGTGTCACCGGTTTGATTCGGTCTTCGGGTTTCATGAAGGGGACGGTGGTGGAGATCTTGAACCGACAGCGGTTACTTCTGGTTGGTTTGACCAATAGGAGATCTTCTGAAACCAATCACATCATCAGGGCAGACCTTGTGGAGCCATTGACCACCTCTGTTGCAACAGATCATCAACAAGACGGGCACGGGGCAGTGGCACCGAAAGCAGAACAAACAAAGGGGTATGTCCCATGTGGGCTCTGGCTCGAACAACTTGTGGGCAGGGCGTCGTGCTTGAAGACGCCGCAGGGCGAGGAAGCTGGCCGGTGGTCGCGTGTGTCTAGGAGGCGAGGTCGATGTGGCATGGCACGAGCAGGAAGACGGCTCGCGGATGCTGGCGGACGACGGCGAGGATGGTCGGAGGCGGCCAAACCGAGTCGCGGGCCGACGCAGGGAAAAGCGAGGCGCAGGCAGAGGTCGAGGCGGGAGGGCGGCCGAGCCGGCGGCGGCGCCCGGCTCGTAGGGTCGTGTCGGAGGGTCCCACGAGGTGGCGGTCGAGGCCAGGAGGGATCCGGGCGTCGACGCCAGGACGAGGGAGGTGCGATACCGGATTGCCGAAGGGATCGAGGCAGCAGGTACCAGCGGCAGGGCAGAACAGGAGGCGTTGGGCCTTGGCAAGCTTGGGCCAGAGGGCCGCGTGAGACGAGGGCAAGGTCGACGTTGACCGGGGCCTGCGGGTGCGTCGGTGGCCTGCTGGGGATGCGGGGGAAAAAGGGCGGACGACACCGGGCGACGCCACGGTGATGCAGCACGGAGGCGGTGGTTGGGGATGAGCTCGGTCGTCCGAAGGAGGCGGCCGGCGCGGAAGGGTGGCAGGGTACCGAGCAGCAACACGAGGCAGAGAGGAGGGATCCTGTGGTGGGGACGCTCGCGACCGACATCGGCGTGGGGCAGAGGACGTCGGGCGGCGCCACGGGTAGATGCGGCGGTTCGCGGGCGAGGAGAGGAGGGCGCGAGGCGGTCAGGCGATGAGGCGCGTGCGGGGTGGCGGTGCAGCGGTGGCTGTAGGGAGGCGGCGAGCTCGCGGAGATTGGGGCAGGGCAGAAGGTTGCGGGCGACACGATAGGGAGACGTGGTGGCGGTTGGTGCAGTTCGTGCGAGAGGGAGAGAGGACGGGTGGATGGGAGCGGCAGGTGGGAGGTGGCCCACGAGGTGGAGGCATGTCAAAGAGGGGTGGTTGGCTTGCGTGTCGTGTCGAGAGGGAGAGAGCGGGGCCGGGCTACGTGTGGAGTGCGGCAGGGCGGTGTCTGCGTGTGGCCAGGGTGGGGCTTGCTCGGGAGGAGGGACCAGGTGGCGGCTGGGGTAGAGAATAGGTGGGGGTGTGGCAGCTGGGGTGGAAGGGAGTGGGTGCGATGAGGATCGGTCGGTGGCAGGGTGTGGTTTGGCGTAAGAGGCTAGGGTTTGGACAGTGGGGTGGTAGGTGGCTGCCGGTTGGGCCTTTTGGGCCTGGGCGGTGGCTGCCTCCCCCACTAAAAAAATATTTTATTTTTATTTAACTTTTAAAATATTTTTAGAAATAGTTTTTAGAAAAATAAAATATCCAGGAAGACCTGGTTTTATGATTTGAAATTAAAGGAGGGCTAATTAGAAAACAAAATAGGGTTTTTGCAAAGTACTTTTATGAACAAACATGCATGATGGTGTCATGATGATGCACAAAGTAGAAACAACGAGCGATTTTCTGGTAGTGGTTTTAGCGGGATGCCACATGTCGTCGGATTGATGACAAGTACGCCATGAGGGGGTCCTAGAGGTGTGCGGAAGAGAGGGGTGTGAGACGTACGGTGTTCCGGGACGGTGAGCACACAAGTTTACCTAGGTTCGAATCCGCCGGCTTTGGATGGATCCTACTCCTGCTAGCAATCCAGTAATACGGCAGAGCCGGAGTATGGGTTACAAGGGTTCGCCTGTGCGAGTTGAGATTCTAGACTATTGAGGTGTGCCCTAAAGGCTCACCCTAGGACGGCTTATATAGATATCCAGCCTAGGGTTTACAGGAGAGATCGGTCCGGCTACGACTAAGAGTTGGTTACAGACTACATCTTGAGTTACAAGTAACACTATGGGCCTAAGTCGGTAAGTCTTCTAGGCCTTCCCGTAGCCGGACTGGACTCCATCTCTTCTCCCCGACTGGGCCGCCCGTGAAGCAAAGATCTAGCCCGAAAGTGAGCCACCCTGGTCAGTGAGGAACTGTGAGGATACCCGGAAAGTATATCCCCAACAACAGCCCCTGGAGGCCTCCAAGATCCAAAGTCGGATTCATCATCGTCTAGCTGGATCTTCGGCTTGCAGAATCTTGAAGGGTTCCTGAAACTTCACAACAAAAAATACGATCCGGGTCTTAAAAATAAGTCGGACCTATCACACGTTACTTGGATTTTCCAGCTTGATTTTCAAACTAAGCCGGAACTTGGTCTCTGACGTCACCTGACACTGGGCTTGTTCGTCTGCGGTACCAAAGTTGGCAGGCCAGCGCATGGCGGTACCTAAGTTGCCTGAAATTACCACGTTTCGAAAAGTTGGGCCACCAACTACCGAGAGGGGCCATTTCGATGCAAACTCGTCTCACCCCTACCAAATCCAAACATGCCGTGAAACTGCCTCGTGAAGTAGACGGTCGGGACCCTCATGTCAGTAATATTTCCGTGACACGAGCGCCAATGCGGCAACCACGTAGGCGAAACGAGATACTAAAGGAGCATCGTGCGTTGACCAAATTCACAAATCCACCCCTCCCTCCTTTCGCATGAACCCTAGCACCGACGGCGTCGAAATCCCCTCTCCAACCAGAATGATCTCTTCGGGCATTTGACTTCCGGCGCCAAGTTGCTACGCCTACTCGCTGCTACCGAGCTCTAATGCCGAATGCCATGCCAGCCATTGCGATGATCTAGCCCGCCTCTACCGCCGACGAGCTGAGCAGCGCGTAGGATGGCAGATCCATTTGCCGAGGAAGAAGTACTTCTGGCTAATTTCAGGTGAGCTACTCTTCTCTTTGCTATTCGCACTACCTATAACTGCTAGCTAGCTATTGGCATTACAGAGATATATCGAACATAGAATTGTTTGCTAGCACGACACTGACAAACAATTTTTATATTTTGTCTCCAATTTTCTGTCAACTAGGATCTCCGCTGAACCCAACTACACGGTTCTGGTCACCATCTGCGGCTACCTCATTAAATTAGCACATGGGAAGAGCACGTGGAAAGAGGCTCAGTGTAGCATCCCAATTGTCTAACAATTGCAATGCTACTAGCCTAGTCTATATAATGGCCACTTCCTATATATAATTGTTGCATCATAATTATATCATGCTCATGTCATCATGCCACCTTGCATTTGAGCATCATATAAAACCCTCTTTCTTTGGTTCTTCTCTCATATGCATTATTAATTGTATTTGGCTCTTGATATTGTATTTGGTTATTGATAGATTGTTTAATGCCCAAGTTGAGTTGGGGGCATATCTTTTATTCCACTCCATCACTTTTCTTTTCACCACCTTATAATTCCACCATCCCATTACCCATGAGCTTGTATTTATTTTTCTTTTGATATTTATTCTAGCTCATGTGGGTTGGGGTGGATCTAATTCTATAATTTCTTTTTCTTGGCATTTATTCCACTTCTTAGGAATGCATGAGAATAATGCCATATTATTATTATTGTTTTCACAAAATAAAACATGGCATTTATTATTTTGCATGGGCCATGCAAGATTACCACCACCTTAAGCCCATTTGATTTCATCTTGGTTTTATTGGTTCTTTTCTTTGTGGATCATCTCCATCCCTCTCCACCATCCCCATATTCTCCTCAACACCATTTTATTTATCTTCATGCATGATCAATTGAGTTCTTTCTATAAATCCCATTCCTCTCTCTTTTTCTTGGATTCTCCTTCACCTTATCTTTTGCTAATTCAAGCCCTCACTCTATTCTCTTGGTTTGATTTTCTAAACAAGTTTTTAAACCTAAACACCTAATCAAAACCTAACCTAGATTTCTCTCTCTATTTTTCCCTCTAACCCTAGCTCTACTTTAAACCCTAACCCCTACCACACCTCACTCACCTCTCCCTCTCTCTACCATGTTGGACCCACCTAGCCACCCTCTCTCCCTGGTCCCACAACTCAGCTACCCCTAACCCAACCCTAACAAAACCCTAACCCGAGCCCCTCCCTAAGCTAACCCTAGCTAGCCGAGCCTCCCATCTCCTCTCGTTTTTCTCTCCCTGCCATGAGGCCCACCATCCGAGCCGGCCTCCTTCCCTCACCCTGGTCCACCGGCAGCCCCTCTCCCTGCCTCTGGTCGTGCACGACAAGCACGTGAGGAGGAGGGTGAAAAGGTGGACGAAGCCACCTTATCTACCCTGATCCCCACGGCTGCCTCTCCTCTCTCCCTCTCGCGTTGTCCTCCTCCCACACGTCTCCTGGCTCGCCCAGATCCGCCCAGAGCCCTGCCTCTCCCCTCCTTCCTCTCGAACGACGACGCCTTCCTCTCGCCAGAACCGCTAGCACCGCCGCCTACTCCCCGTTCCTGTCAGCACGCGCGACGTGGACGTGGTCAAGGAGATCGAGGACGTTCCCCTACTTTGCCTCGTACGCGCCAGCGATGAGGAGAAGGTCCTCAGCAGCCGTAGCACGACGACGTCTCTGAAACCCTAGATCTCTAGTTCGCCAGCCTCGCCGTCGATCCGCTGCACCTCTTCCCGATTTGACACCACCGACCTCTCCTCGGTGAGCCCCTCGTCCTCGCTGACATCCTCACGCTCGCTGTCGTCGTCTAGATCCGCCGTTCGTTTCGTCGAACATGCTGCGCGCGCCGTCGGCCACCGCGTTGGCTCGCTCCCACGTCGCGCAGAACCATACCTAGGCCGCGCCTACCCTCATGTCACCATCCCGTAGGCCACCGCACTGGCTCAGGTCCTCGACGCGTACCCCGCAGGTCGCGAGGTCGAGCCCCCGCGCCGCGTGTGCCGCGCTCTGTCAGTCGAATGCCGCCCTGTCAGTTTCGACAGAGGAAACAGATGAACAGTGGGGCCATGGCCATCTTATAGAAAACCCCCTCTTTTTATCTCGCGCTTAACCCGCGGTTCAGCCTACCCCACCTGTCAGCCGCTGCGCGCTTTTTACAGAAAGGCACTCCCGTTTTTGTAATATTAACCCGTGGTCCAGTACGCCCCCCACCTGTCAGTCGCTGCGAGTCCCGCCGCTGTCACGTGGGCCCTAGCCCGCTGGCCCCGCCTGTCATTCGCTGCAGCTAGGCTAAACCGCGGTGTAAAATGTTTTTCCCTGAGCGCGTGGCCCAGTCCGTTTGGTCCCACTCGTCAGCGACTGGGGCTGGGTTTGCCTGAGTGTAAAATGTTTTCGGATTTTCTGTTTTATTTAAACCTTTTTCAAAATTGATTTAAATTCAGATTCAAGTCAGATTTAAATAATTTTTAAAATACAAATCCAAATAATACAAATAATATATGTTTTGGAATCAGAAAATGTGAGGAATTCAAATATGACATTCAAAATGATGTTTGAACACTTTAAATTTTCGAGATGATTAAAATTACAATAAAATGCCCTTTTCCTTAATAAATTAATAACTTTAATTCTATAACTCCAAATTTGGCAAATAATATGTCTAAATCGATCAGCGCGACGAGCCCGTTCTATCTATGCAGTCCTTGTTCTGAATCGAAGCATGCATCATGTCATTATTAAACATCTGAACTGTTTATGACAATAAAACTTGGTTAAATAATTAATAAAACGCTTTATTTCTTGTATCCACACCTCACCCTTGCCATGCTACTTTAATGCCATGTAAATTGTGCATCATTCATCATGGCATGCTTGTTTGCTTGTCGCATTTTAATTCATATGCTTGTGCACTTTATTTATGTTGTCCCTTGTTTGTTTGGTTCTTCTTCGAATAGACGCCTAGCAGGAGAATTACCAGGAATCACAGGAGTACTACCCAGATCCATCTCTCGCTTCAACTGAGCTGCCAGGAAAGCACTACCACATGCTTGCATACATACAGTACCTATTGCCTCTATCTTATTCTTGCATCATTGAGTCGCGATTGCATTAAATTGAATGCCAAGTACTGCATAGCCTTTACTTTTAAACCCCACCGAAGCTTGTTCCTCCATCCCATGAGCCATTACTACAGGAGTTGTTTGAGCCATGCGAGTCGTAGAAAAGCATGTGTAGGGTATGTGAGTGTCTGATGAATAACGAGGTACCTAAACAACATAACCTGAGTAGTAATGGGATAACTAATGAAAGAGGCACCGGTGAGCAATATCTGCTATTTGGTTTTTCATGCTCACTTGTGTCCCGTAGGAACCCGAGTACTTGATTCCTGTTCCTTGTTTATTCGCACTATCCACATCCGGGAGGCCTTATGGACCCCCCTGAGCCAGAGCTTGATTCATTCTTATTTCTTGGGGCCACAATTAGTTTGGGGCTTTACTACTATCCTATACTTATGCCATGATACTGCTTTATTTAAGATTGTGCGAGGAGCACCTGTACTGTTTTGGATCGCGCCACGTTTTCGCGGTATCGACAAGCCTAGTCATATTTTCGGGTTCCCAGTCGTTTACAGCCGTCGTCGCAAACCTTGGGTCCGTCTCGGAGCCGGCCAACTTCGTTGCGGGTAACTTAATGGGGTGGCCCCCTGAAATATTTCTAAATCCTGTGATTGCTTTGTCGTGAAGGCCTCGTTGGGTTTTGAGTTGGTTTTTCCGAGGTTGATCGAGTGTGTGTTGCTATTCGTGCACCCCTGTAGGGTAAATCTTTCTGAAATCCGTGTCCGCGGTTATGGACGACTTGGAGCACAATTTCACGATCATAGACAAGTATAACTAAAGTACCGCTTTTAATTTGACTAAGTACTTGACTAGTAAATAGTGGAATGCTCATGGAATGATTAATAAAACTGCCAACAGATGATGGGGTTGTTCGTCCGCTTCCTCGTTGGTAAGCGAGGAGGAGGATGGATCTGTTAATCATACTGTTATAACTGTTGTTCTTAATTAACGAACATTCGTCTATCATTGGTTAGGCGGATGGTTAGCGAGTATCTATAGACTTGTTAGTTATTATCTTTTGCTGCAATTGCGTCACCCCAGGTTGTGTTCCCTTTAGTGGCATAAAGAGTTGCTGAGTACCCCTAGGGTCTCACACGATAAATTGTTTGATTCAGATGAACATGTGTACTCGCAAGATGGATACTGGGTGGAGGAGACAGATGATGTTGGGAACGATGATTCGGTGTAGAGATTCCGGGAACGGGGATCCGTGAGATCTGTGGGCGGGATGTGTTTATTTATGTGGCATCTTATGCCGATTTGCTTCTTATCCGTACTCGGATCTTGTTTTCCGCTTCCGCCTAATACTCTGATGTGTGATGTATGAGGAGCTATCCTAAAATATTATCTCTATCTAGGATATTTGAATCTTGCCGTATGGCGTTGCAATATTTCTATTTCTTTTAGATGGAATGGCTCTGAGGACTGTTGTATGTGGCTTGCATACATACTCACTTGTGTATGTAGTTGATCCCTTCGCCTGCCGATTACGCCGCTCGTTCTTGTCCCGATGTTCTGAAAGTGGTTAGGACGGCCGAAAGGTCTACCGTGAGTGGCCCTGGGCCCCACCGTACTATTTTAACCACTTTCGTTCATCCAGGCATGTAACTAAGAGCGTAATTCACCGAGGTAGTTACACTCAGAATCTGAAGATGGAAGTAGCGCCTGTGCAGTTATGCACTATCCCTGGTTTAGTTGCTGCTGTGCGTGAACTTGCTGAAATGAGGCTGGAGCAGACTGCACGGTTCAGCCTCCTTGATGAACGAGGCTTTAAGGTTCCTATAGCATGTGAAAGTCAGCTAATTGGGTTGATGAAACATCATGTTATGCTTCACGTGGTTATGCTGGTGTGTAACATAGTGGATGAGGAAGCTCCTGCTACCGGGGTCGCCCAACTATTATTGGACAGGGAGGTCTAACTCGAACCCCTGCTGTTGTTGAGCAAAATGTGGTTCCTCGTCCGCGACATGCTTCTGTCAAGCAACCTCCTCGTAGGAGTCCCCGTATTGCTGTTGTGGAAAACTCTGCTCTGGAATCTGCTGGTACTGGTCGCCCCCTTCCCCGTGCCCGTGTTGCTGCGGCTGCTGCTCACCCAATCCATGCCGCTATTGAGCAAACTAAGGCGTCAGGAGGCTGCCCTGCTGTTTTTGCCAAGACCGTCGCCTTGTGTGCCGCTCCTCCTCGAAACCGTCCTCAAGTTGTGCGAACCCGTGCTCTGGAATCTGCTGGTACTGGTAGTCCTCGTGTTGTTGTTGATCTGGATGATGTTGACCCAATCCCTGCCGTTGTTGAGCAAACTAAGGCTTCCGGAGGCTGCCCCACTGTTGTTGCAAAGACTGAACCATTCTCTCCTCCTCGAACCTGTGCTCGGGTTCAGGGAGCTGCTGGTCTGAAGCCAGCTCATGGTCTGGACTCTGCTAGCACTCGAAACACTTCTGTTGTGGGAACTGCTCCTGATCGTCGGGGTGGCATGGCAGCAGCTGATCCTATTGTGGCTGCCGTTAGAAGGGGCCCTGCCTGTCCACCATGTAATGTAGCTCCCGCTGCTAAGGGCCCTCGCCTTGCTCTTGGTCATGGTACTTCCACAGAGGTTGATCCAGCTAACGATGACGCTGGTGATGGCGGTGGTGGCATTGGGGCAAGGTCTGATGGTGCCGCTCCATCTCTCGAACCTCTCGGAGGTTTCTATCTTGAAGAACCCGATGATGGCAAAGTAATCGTTCATATCAGTGTCGTGGATTATACTGCAAAATTAGATGATGGCATAGAAAAATTCTATGACGAGTTTGATGTAATCCTTGGCAGATACGACCCTGAAGTGGTAGAGTTATCTGACCTGATGGCATCGTTACGTGTGAAGGTGTTGTGGGGGTCCTCCCAGGAAGCATGTTTGTTATATTATGGTTACAGGAGCAAAAAGGCTATCGAAGTGAAAGATACCAGGGATTTTGTCGTACCGTTTACAAGGAAACATTATAGAGGTGAAGTTTACTTCCACTTGGTAGTGCTCACGGTTGGAGAGGAATTGGAACTTGACAATAGAGATGATGGACTTTTAGAAGGTAGGGGTGACCTGATCCATGGCATCACTGGGGGTGGTGTGACTGAGGGTGGCTTCGAACAGAGGAGAGTCTTACAGAGGAGCATCATAAAGAGGAGCAGGAAGAGCATCCCCAGAAAGGGCACCCCGAAGAAGAACGTCACCAAGGAGACCACGCCAGAGAAGAGGACGCCCAAGAGTCGCACGACAAAAGGCACCACGCCACAGAGTACACCCCTGAGATCCAGTCAAAATGCCACACCGAACGGTAGCCGCAAAAACGCTAAGAGGTCTAGCACAGTGGTGAACACTCCCAGGAGTGGTAGCAAAGAGGCGAAGATGGCCAGCCCGGAGGCTACCACACCCAGTGGGAGTAGAAAAAATACTAATTTGGAGCAGAACACGCCGCTGTCAGGGAATTATGCCAACACGAAGGAGAACACGCCCAATAGTAGCAGCAAAAGGGCTAATTTGGAGTGGAACATGCCGCTGAGGTCAGGCAATAATGCCAGCACGAAGGAGAACATGCCCAATAGTAGCAGCAAAAGGGCTAATTTGGAGCGGAACATGCCGCTGGGGTCAGGCAATAATGCCAGCACGAAGAAGAACACGCCCAATAGTAGCAGCAAAAGGGCTAATTCGAAGAAGAACACGCCGTAGAGGTCAGGCAATAATGCCAGCACCCTGGAGCCAACACCCGTGAGGGGAGGCAGTAAGGAGATCACACCCAAGAGCGGCAGCAAAAGGCCTAGTTCGATGGGCAATGGAACGCGGATGTCAAGCCCTACTGATACCATCCAGAAAGATTACATCAGGAAGGAGGATGTACACAAGAAGAGCAAGAGGTTTCTGTACACTCAAGATGAAATTGATTCTGACTGTTGTTTGTCCACTGAAGTACCTGGGATGCATGCAAATGCAAGACCATCCCATGTGGTTGCAGCAGAACCAACTGAGTGTCTTGGAGAAAACAGAGTTGCCGGTGAGGTGTACTAGGGCAATGTTCCTGTCCATCCGGGTGGAGACGATGGTGCAGCCCCACCCATGGGAGTCAATATGATGTGTGCAGTACTAGGCATTAGAGACGATGGCGAAGATTCTGAATCAGATGAAGAAGCAGGCACTGTAGAGGATCATGAATCTAGTGATGATGAAATAGACGAGGAACTTAACGATGAGGCTGATATTCCAGTCGATGATTTGGGCGTTGAAGTAGAAGAAATGAAACATGACCACGAGTATCCTATAATTTCGATCGGCACCGAGTTCAGGAGCATGCATGAGTTCAGGATGTCGTTCCAGCATTTTTGTATCAAGGGGGAGTTCGACGTTTATTGACTAAAGAACTCTGCCGAGAGGTATGAGGCCGTTTGCAAGTTAACGTGGATGAATGGATGGGCCAAGGTACATTTTCCATGGAGGATCACAGCAAGATCCTTACCTGCGTCGACTGCAATTAGGGTTTTGGGGCAATTAATGCAGCAAACCGTTAGAACTCTCTCTCTCTCTTTTCACTCTATAACTACAATTGATGTGCGATATCTTTCTAGCAAATAGTCGACTCCACTTATCTTTTAAATGAATCTGTGTTGCAGGTGAACAGAATGGGCCCTCCACACATGTGTCTGACAGGCAGCAAACTAAAATCCTCAATGGCTGATACAGAGTGGGTGACTATGCAATCTATGTCCATACTAAAGGATAACCCTAAGGAGACCGGGAAGAATATTCAGACTAGCCTCGGTTCTAAATACAACATTGTCCTTCCGTATTACACGGTTTGGAAAGGTAAAGAGAAAGCTCTGGGGGTCTTGCATGGGGATTGGACCAATAGCTTCAGGATGATGTACAACTTCAAGGCGGAGGTACAAGCTAGGTGTCCAGGGAGTGTTGTGGAGATTGACACCGAATCAGAAGGTCGTAAAATATATTTCAAAAGATTTTTCATGGCGCTTAAACCTTGCATCGATGGATTCAAGGGCGGCTGTAGGCCGTATCTGAGTGTAGACAGTACTGTCCTAACTAGCAAATGGAAAGGCTGCCTGCCATCTGCCACAACACTTGATGGTCACAACTAGATGTTCCCAGTGGCATTCTGGTTGTTTGAAATAGAAACGGAGGAAAACTGGGTCTGGTTTATGAGGCAGCTCAGGAGATCGATAGGCCACATGGATCCATTGGCTATATCCACGGATGCATGCAAAGGGCTGACGAATGCAGTGAAGGAGGTGTTCCCGTGAGCTGAAGGTAGAGAATGTCATGCCCATATGATGCTCAACTTGTACTCACACTATGCAGGCAGCGTATTTCGTTACATGTTTCCTGCTGCTAGAGTTTACAAACCTAGTAGCAGCGATTATTTCATGAGCAAGATTTTTGCCGAAGCCCCTGAACTTCTAGAGTACTTAGCCATCCATCATTCGCAGCTATGGAAGAGGAGTCAATTCAACCCTGACATCAAAGTTGATTACATAAACAACAACCTTGCAGAATGCCTGAATAACTGGGTGAAAGGACATAAAAGTGCGTCCTGTTCATATCTTGATGGACAGAATACGTGGTATGATCATGAAGCTGTTAAATATAAGGAGAGAGATTGGTAGGAGACTTAGAGGACATATGCTACCGCCAGTTGTACAACAACTGCACAAGAGAAGCCGAGGACTTGCTCATCTTAAGGTTCTCCCATCAACCAACAGAAGTTGTGAGGTGGTCGATATGTCCAAGAGTGGCAAAAGGGATGTTGTGAACATCTAGCTGCGAGAATGCACCTGCTTAGAGTGGCATCATACCGGGAAGCCTTACGACCACGCCTTGGCCTTCTTGGTGAAGAAAAGAACTCTACCACATTTGGATCAGTATTTGTCAGACTACTACTCTAGGGAAAAGTTCACAGCTGTGTACGCTGGATCCGTCGAGCCATGTACAGACCCATCTTAGTGGTCTCAAGTCCAACTGTCTTTCGAGCTTTGCCAGTCAGTTACAAAAAGGGGCATAGGAAGACCCTAGGTGAATAGGTTTAAGAATTTTCTCGAGAAGAAGAGTCCTGCTTTCTGTGCTACAGAGAAGGGTAAAAACAGATGCAAGACCTTGCATCTTATAGGCCATAGAGCAGATGGATGTCCCCTTAATGCTCCCAAACCTAGGTATGAGATGGTACATTCACACAAAAAATTGTTTATAGTCTGTAGATATAAGGTAGTAATCCATGTACTGTTTTTTTACAGGAAGCGCAAGGTAAGAAACAAGACAGTCGACTTAGTGATTTTGCTGCGGGAAGAAAACCAAAAGGAGTGGAGTGATGATGCCGGACAAGATTCTGGTGCTGATTGGCCTGACTTCCCTCGGCCCGGAGATGCAGGGTACATGAAGGTAAGAAAATTGGCACCCAGGAAGAGGAAGAAGGCAGGAGATGAAGAAGCCAGTGGACTTGAAGGAAAGAGGAAGAAAGTTGGCACACAAGAAGAGAAAGAGGGCTAGAAGTGTAGCAGCCTAATGATGTATTGAACTTGAACCTATATATGTAGTTCGGTTAAACTCTAGAGCTGTGTGCGTGGAACTTGTCGGGCGAAACAATCTGCTTCTTGTACTCGAAGTAAAATGTATCGCGACTTTAGGATTTGATATGGCCGAGGCCACTAGTTGAATCCAAAACTGTGACTGTGCCACTACTATCTGAACAATCGCGATAGCTGAGCGGTCAAATCCTCTCCAAAATCGATGGGTGTTAGTGGCACAGACATGATTTATTTATAGGCGCTTAATAAATCCCTGTTGTTGGCATTACACTTATGATAAGTTTCTGGGCTGGAAAACAATTTCTTAAGCTGGCCGCTACACTCCACGAAGCAGCAACTTATTTCAGCTGTTGGACAACAACATGGCAACATAAACTGCAAATGCAACAGATAATTCCCAGATAATGAGGAAATTGTGTCCA
Source organism: Avena eriantha (assembly GCA_910589775.1). Classification (NCBI taxonomy): domain Eukaryota; kingdom Viridiplantae; phylum Streptophyta; class Magnoliopsida; order Poales; family Poaceae; genus Avena; species Avena eriantha. Next base: position 194,321,870 of record OU342746.1, on the reverse strand, counting down.
CTATCTGGCCTAATCTTGAGCCCGTCTGTCTCACCACCTCCCTGCCCCTACCTCCCCTGCACCTGGCGAAGCTCCCAGATCTCTCGCTCCATCGCACGAATCTCCTCTTTCTTGTCCCACACAGCATCACGATTATCCTGAACAAGCTCTCTGCAAAAACCTGTCAGTGGCTTTTCGATCCACACAAACTTGTCACAGCCAATCCCCCTCCCTTCCTGCATAGTAGATCGAAGGAAACAAAAAATGAATTACATTACGCTTTCCGGATCCGGGTTACCATTGTACCTACAGTAGGAACTTACCGCTCTGATGCTGCAGTTGCTGAATTTTCCTGCAGTATTTTCGTCGGTCCATGAAATCCATCTCGGCATCTTCTCACCACACAAACACAGCATATCGGGTAGTAATCGTAGGGCGCCCTCCGGTACCTGATGGGGGCACCCGCCTGATAGCGTTGAGCCGACCTTGATTTTGCTCGAGACGAACTGCACGAGCTGCGAGCCATGAGCGAGGGGAGCGAGGGCAGAGGAAAGAGGAGCCTTTGGATGTCAGGGTAGTGGTGAATCATGATTTATCCCTACTTAATAACTCGGGCAGAATCCTACCGTCCACATTTGGCTGACAGGTGGGGGACCTAGCGTGTGGACTTGTCAAAAAAAACTCGCGCCTTCGTGGTTCAAAAGCCCTGTCGCGCGCAATGGACGAAATTTTTTGGTACTTTGCCCGCGTACATATCACTGGGAGGTCTTGCTCAGGAACCAGACACGCCTGGCCCACAATCTTACTCCCTCCTAGGAACTTGTCATGGCTCGCGCCGGCAGATCCATCCGCTCCACCGCTTCCGGTAGGGCTCGCCGCGGCGGATCCACCCCAAGATCCTACCGTCGCATTATCAAATGGCCATGGTTTCTTGAGAGGAGCGACGACGCTACGTATGCGAGCTCGGCCCCTCCTACCTGTAGAAGGACTGATGCGGCGTCGAGCTCGAGCAGGAGCCGCCAAACGCGACGGCGCTCGGTCCACGCCAACCCCGTCACCTTCGTCATTGTCGATTCCGATGTGGAGGGCGATGGGGACGAAGCTGTGCAGAACGCCATTGTTGCCTCCTTGGCGAAGGGCAAGCCACGGGCGGGAGTGGTCGCCGGGAAGGGCACGGCCGCCGTGTCACCAATCGAGGTGGACTCCGACGACAGCTGTGTGATGTGGGTTTAGATGTTGTTTAGGATGGTTGCAATTTTGGTTGTGTTTAATGCGAGTACAATTATTGTAATGTGTTTGTCGAGCTATATTAAGAAATATGTGCAATAGCAGCCGGTGAGTGCTTCCACTTTAGAAATTGTGTCTGTGCCATTTGCATGTTGCATTATCAACGTAGATTACTTGTAAACAATCCTACGAAAATCATCTGATTACAACCATCGGACGGGAGTGGCAGGATGGAAGAGACGTTGGGACAGTGGCTTCGAGGGGAAGGACACTGGCAGGTGGGCCCTCGGAACACGTGACACTGACATGTGGGAGTGGGAGCACACGGTATTGCCAGTCTGTCCAGAGCAACCGGACTTTGCAACGTGACAACAGCAAGCTGATTGGACCAATATAATAACTCGTCGAAGTATTAAGGAGTACTGAAAACTACAACTGGGGTACATTCGCACAACACGTATGCTCTAAGAACGTGAGAAGCATCGCTTAAGTCTAACAGTAATGACAGCACAAGTACTACATTTGTCTGTCGATCTTCTTGATACAAATATAGAAATGCAACTGCCTGTTCGGTCCAGCACCGACAAGGTACTGAGATGGCACGCATAGGATCGACCTTAGGTCCACATACTCCACCTCCCGTGGCGTCAGGCAGCTCAGTGCCTCGGCTAGCACAAGAATGCTATCTGACGACGACGGCTGGGCGTTCGCCCACATGCGCACCGTGTATACGGGCCAGGCGCACGAGACCGACCTGACGCATACGGCACCCACGACGATGGGCCTGGCTCGAGTTCCCGGAACACCGGCGGTGATGGTCAGGACAAAAACAGAGCCGTCCCCCCCTGGAAAATTAGCAGGCGGCGTGCCGAGTCAGTGAACGGCACCTGCTCTTGGAGAAGTTGGGCTTGCCCGTACGAGATCCTAATCACTTCGATCAAGTGCCCATTTGCAAGGGGGACGACGAGCTCTGCCGGCGGGCCAGTGTAGTTGCAGCCCGGCTCCGTGCAGGCGCACGCGTCGTGCGGGCACACGAGCTCGTAGAGCAGGAGATCACGGTACGAGTAACGGCGAAAGCATCCTGGGTGGGAGCACACGAGCGGGAACGCTGCTGCGAAGTTGCGCGCGAGGATCTCCAAATTCTTGGGCTCCCACATCTGCCACAACTGAAGTTCGTCGAGAAATCAGAAAAAAGATCAGCAGTTAGATTGGCGAATAGCAGGAATGTGTAGGATAAGTTCAAAAGCTTGTAAAATGATTTCTTACCATGAATGTAGCGACCGGATAATTGGCGGATGTCGTCGGCTTGCGGCTACGGCAGGATGGAAGTGAAATGGGGAAAGTGGCTTCAAGGGGAAGGAAGACAAGTACGGGGAGGAAGAGAAGTAACGGGGACGTGACACTGGGATATGGCCCACTGAACTCTTGAGTCGTAACACTCGCAACATGCCAGTTTGTCCAGAGCAAGCGTGGCCAATCATGTCGCAGAACAGCCTACTCGAGGATCGCTCTCGCGAAGACCATCCCAATCGTCCAACCGCCCCAATCGAACGGTATGTAACAATCGTCAAGCAGAAAAATTGTGTTATGGTGTGCCTTCTAGAAGACTTGGTCTAACGGTGGATCGATTGGGGGCAGTGCTAGTTTTAGTATAAGAACAAGCATGAAATGACTCAAATGGATCCATGTGTGGTTTGTGAAAATAACACACATGCAATGACTATAGTGGTTGATCCATGTGTGGTTTGTGGAAATAACAGACAAGCAATGACTGTAATGGATCCATAAGTGGTTTATGGAAAAGAACACACATGCAATGACTCTAGTGGTTGATCCATGTGTGGTTTGTGGAAATAACACACATGCAATGACTGTAATGGATCCATAAGTGGTTTATGGAAAAGAACACACATGCAATGACCACTGGTTGATCCATATGTGGTTTGTGGAAAGAACACATGCAATGACTCTAGTGGTTGAAACATGTGTGATTTGTGGAAACAACACACATGCAATGACAGTGGTGGATCCATGTGTGGTTTGTGGATAGAACACACATGCAATGACTCTAGTGCTAGTTTTAATATAAGAACACATATGCAATGACTCTAGTGGGTCCACATGTGGTTTGTGAAAAGAACACACATGCAATGACCACTGGTGGATCCATAAGTTGTTTGTGGAAAAGAACACACATGCAATGAGTCTAGTGGATCCATGTGTGGTTCATGGAAAAGAACACACATGCAATGACTCTAGTGCTGGTTTGTGGTTTTAGTATAAGAACACACATGCAATGACTCTAGTGGTTGATCCATGTGTGGGTTGTGGAAAGAACACACATGCAATGACTCTGGTTGATCCATATGTTGTTTGTGGAAAGAACACACATGCAATGACCACTGGTGGATCCATGTGTGGTTTGTGGAAAAGAACACACATGCAATGACCACTGGTTGATCCATGTGTGGTTTGTGGAAAGAACACACATGCAATGACTCTAGTGTTGGTTTTAGTATAAGAACACACATGCAATGACTATAGTGGTGGATCCATGTGTGGTTTGTGGAAAAGAACACACATGCAATGACTCTAGTGGTATATCCATGTGTGGTTTGTGGAAATAACACACATGCAATGACTCTAGTGGTTGATCCATGTGTGGTTTGTGGAAAGAACACACATGCAATGACTGTAATGGATCTATAAGTGGTTTATGGAAAAGAACACACATGCAATGACCACTGGTTGATCCATGTGTGGTTTGTGGAAAGAACACACATGCAATGACTCTAGTGTTGGTTTTAGTATAAGAACACACATGCAATGACTCTAGTGGTTGATCCATGTGTGGTTTGTGGAAAAGAACACACACATGCAATGACTCTAGTGGTTGATCCATGTGTGGTTTGTGGAAATAACACACATGCAATGACTCTAGTGGTTGATCCATGTGTGGTTTGTGGAAATAACACACATGCAATGACTGTAATGGATCCACAAGTGGTTTATGGAAAAGAACCCACATGCAATGACCAATGGTTGATCCATATGTGGTTTGTGGAAAGAACACACATGCAATGACTTTAGTGGTTGATCCATGTGTGATTTGTGGAAAGAACACACATGCAATGACAGTGGTGGATCCATGTGTGGTTTGTGGAAAGAACACACATGCAATGACCACAGGTGAATCCATGTGTTGTTTGTGGAAAAGAACACACATGCAATGACCACTGGTTGATCCATGTGTGGTTTGTGGAAAGAACACACATGCCATGACTCTAGTGTTAGTTTTAGTATAAGAAAACACATGCAATGACTCTAGTGGTTGATCCATGTGTGTTTTGTGGAAAAGAACACACACATGCAATGATCTAGTGGTTGATCCATGTGTGGTTTGTGGAAAGAACACACATGCAATGACTCTAGTGTTGGTTTTAGTATAAGAACACACATATAATGACTCTAGTGGTTGATCCATGTGTGGTTTGTGGAAAAGAACACACACATGCAATGACTCTAGTGGTTGATCCATGTGTGGTTTGTGGAAATAACACACATGCAATGACTCTAGTGGTTGATCCATGTGTGGTTTGTGGAAATAACACACATGCAATGACTGTAATGGATCCACAAGTGGTTTATGGAAAAGAACCCACATGCAATGACCAATGGTTGATCCATATGTGGTTTGTGGAAAGAACACACATGCAATGACTCTAGTGGTTGATCCATGTGTGGTTTGTGGAAAGAACACACATGCAATGACTCTGCTTCTTCCATATGTGGTTTGTGGATAGAACACACAAGCAATGACCCCTGGTGGATCCATGTGTGGTTTGTGGAAAAGAACACACATGCAATGACCACTGGTTGATCCATGTGTGGTTTGTGGAATGAACACACATGCAATGACTCTAGTGTTGGTTTTAGTATAAGAACACACATGCAATGACTCTAGTGGTGGATCCATGTGTGGTTTGTGGACAAGAACACACACATGCAATGACTCTAGTGGTCGATCCATGTGTGGTTTATGGAAATAACACACATGCAATGACTGTAATGGATCCATAAGTGGTTTATGGAAAGAACCCACATGCAATGACCACTGGTTGATCCATATGTGGTTTGTGAAAAGAACACACATGCAATGACTCTAGTGGTTTATCTATGTGTGGTTTATGGAAAGAACACACATGCAATAACAGTGGTGGATCCATGTGTGGTTTGTGGATAGAACACACATGCAATGACTCTAATGCTAGTTTTAGTATAAGAACACACATGCAATGACTCTAATGGGTCCACATGTGGTTTGTGAAAAGAACACACATGCAATGACCACTGGTAGATCCATAAGTTATTTGTGGAATAGAACACACATGCAATGAGTCTAGTGGATCCATGTGTGGTTTGTGGAAAAGAACACACATGCAATGACTCTAGTGCTAGTTTGTGGTTTTAGTATAAGAACAAACATGCAATGACTCTAGTGGTTGATCCATGTGTGGTTTATGGAAATAACACACATGCAATGACTCTAGTTGGTCCATATGTGATTTGTGGAAAGAACACACATGCAATGACCACTGGTGGATCCATGTGTGGTTTGTGGAAAAGAACACACATGCAATAACCACTAGTCGATCCATGTGTGGTTTGTGGAAAGAACACACATGCAATGACAGTGGTGGATCCATGTGTGGTTTGTGAAAAGAACACACATGCAATAACTCTAGTGTTGGTTTTAGTATAAGAACACACATGCAATGACTCTTGTGGTTGATCCATGTGTCATTTGTCGAAATAACACATATGCAATGACTCTAGTGGTTGATCCATGTGTGGTTTCTGGAAAGAACACACATGCAATGACAGTGGTGGATCCATGTGTGGTTTGTGGATAGAACACACATGCGATGACTCTAGTGCTAGTTTTAGTATAAGAACACACATGTAAATGACTCTAGTGGGTCCACATGTGGTTTGTGAAAAGAACACACATGCAATGACCACTGGTTGATCCATAAGTTGTTTGTGGAAAAGAACACACATGCAATGAATCTAGTGGATCCATGTGTGGTTTGTGGAAAAGAACACACATGCAATGACTCTAGTGCTGGTTTGTGGTTTTAGTATAAGAACACACATTCAATGACTCTAGTGGTTGATCCATGTGTGGTTTGTGGAAAGAACACACATGCAATGACCACTGGTGGATCCATGTGTGGTTTGTGGAAAAGAACACACATGCAATGACTCTAGTGGTTGATCCATGTGTGGTTTGTGGAAATAACACACATGTAATGACTCTAGTGGTTGATCCATGTGTCGTTTGTGGAAATAACACGCATGCAAAGACTGTAATGGATCCATAAGTGGTTTATGGAAAAGAACCCACATGCAATGACCACTGGTTGATCCATGTCTGGTTTGTGGAAAGAACACACACGCAATGACTCTGGTTGTTCCATATGTGGTTTGTGGAAAGAACACACATGCAATGACCACTGGTGGATCCATGTGTGGTTTGTGGAAAAGAACACACATGCAATGACAACTGGTTGATCCATGTGTGGTTTGTGGAAAGAACACACATGCAATGACTCTAGTGTTGGTTTTAGTATAAGAAAACACATTCAATGACTCTAGTGGTTGATCCATGTGTGGTTTGTGGAAAATAAGACACACATGCAATGACTCTAGTGGTTGATCCATGTGTGGTTTGTGGAAATAACACACATGCAATGACTCTAGTGGTTGATCCATGTGTGGTTTGTGGAAATAACACACATGCAATGACTGTAATGGATCCATAAGTGGTTTATGGAAAGAACCCACATGCAATGAATACTAGTTGATCCATATGTGGTTTGTGAAAAGAACACACATGCAATGACCACTTGTGGATCCATGTGTGGTTTGTGGAAAAGAACACACATGCAATGACCACTGGTTGATCCATGTGTGGTTTGTGGAAAGAACACACATGCAATGACTCTAGTGTTGGTTTTAGTATAAGAAAACACATTCAATGACTCTAGTGGTTGATCCATGTGTGGTTTGTGGAAAAGAAGACACACATGCAATGACTCTTGTGGTTGATCCATGTGTGGTTTGTGGAAATAACACACATGCAATGACTCTAGTGGTTGATCCATGTGTGGTTTGTGGAAATAACACACATGCAATGACTGTAATGGATCCATATGTGGTTTGTGGAAAGAAAACACATGCAATGACCACTGGTGGATCCATGTGTGGTTTGTGGAAAAGAACACACATGCAATGACCACTGGTTGATCCTGTGTGGTTTGTGGAAAGAACACACATGCAATGACTCTAGTGTTGGTTTTAGTATAAGAAAACACATGCAATGGCTCTAGTGGTTGATCCATGTGTGGTTTGTGGAAAATAACACACACATGGAATGACTCTAGTGGTTGATCCATGTGTGGTTTGCAGAAATAACACACATGTAATGACTCTAGTGGTTGATCCATGTGTGGTTTGTTGAAATAACACACATGCAATGACTGTAATTGATCCATAAGTGGTTTATGGAAAAGAACCCACATGCAATGACCACTAGTTGATCCATATGTGGTTTGTGAAAAGAACACACATGCAATGACCACTGGTGGATCCATGTGTGGTTTGTGGAAAACAACACACATGCAATGATCACTTGTTGATCCATGTGTGGTTTGTGGAAAGAACACACATGCAATGACTCTAGTGTTGGTTTTAGTATAAGAACACACATGCAATGACTCTAGTGGTTGATCCATGTGTGGTTTGTGGAAAAGAACACACACATGCAATGACTCTAGTGGTTGATCCATGTGTGGTTTGTGGAAATAACACACATGCAATGACTCTAGTGGTTGATCCATGTGTGGTTTGTGGAAATAACACACATGCAATGACTGTAATGGATCCATAAGTGGTTTATGGAAAAGAACCACATGCAATGACCAATGGTTGATCCGTATGTGGTTTGTGGAAAGAACACACATGCAATGACTCTAGTGGTTGATCCATGTGTGGTTTGTGGAAAGAACACACATGCAACGACTCTGGTTCATCCATATGTGGTTTGTGGACAGAACACACAAGCAATGACCCCTGGTGGATCCATGTGTGGTTTGTGGAAAATAACACACATGCAATGACCACTGGTTGATCCATGTGTGGTTTGTGGAATGAACACACAATGCAATGACTCTAGTGTTGGTTTTAGTATAAGAACACACATGCAATGACTCTAGTGGTGGATCCATGTGTGGTTTGTGGACAAGAACACACACATGCAATGACTCTAGTGGTCGATCCATGTGTGGTTTGTGGAAATAACACACATGCAATGACTCTGGTTGGTCCATAAGTGGTTTATGCAAAGAACCCACATGCAATGACCACTGGTTGATC